>JAHSUH010000814.1:0-21396 GCA_025388415.1 Cynanchum wilfordii | reverse complement strand
TCTAAATTTAATAAAACACTAAAAAAAAATACTTTTTAAATATTCATGGAGCCTCATTTTTTTTTTTTTTTTTAAATTTACTTATAAATTTTAATTTTCTAATTTTCTAATAATAGTAATTTTTAAACAATTTTTTTTTTTATAATTTTCATAATATACATTATAATACTTATTAATTATTATACTTATATTATATTTAACAAAGTGATGTAAAAATGAATTGAAATTATAATATATTATAATATTAAAATAATATTTTATGTATTTTTGTAAAGTAATTTTTTTTTTACATGTGTATATATTCAATTAATTTTAAATTAAGATTTGTGTTTATATTCTTTAATTAAGTAATTTAATAAATTTATATTATATATTTACATAAAAAATATTTTATTCAAATAAAAAAAAATTACTAAAAAAATCTTTTACAACAGTTTTTGGTTGTGCTTTGTAGTGGCTGATGAGACCGAGGATACATATAAATGGGTGTTGACTACATTCTTGGAAGCGATGGGTAATAAAACACCCATCTCGGATGGGGATAATGCAATTGAAAGAATCATTCCTAAAGCTAGACATCGTCTATGCAAATGGCATTTAAAAAGAAACTTCATTGTCAACCTTCATAGCGGTGCCTTCTTGCGTGATTTTAAGGTAGTGATAGATGAACATGATTTGCACTCCATTAGAGTTTGAGGAAAGGTGGTTGTTGCTTATTAAGAAACATGCATTGGAAAGTAATTCTTGGGTTCATGATATGTACATGAAAAGAAAAAAATGGGCTGAATCATATCTTCATGGTAATTTCTTTGCTTGGGATGCGTTCTACTCAAAGATCGATCAGAGAGCTTGAATGCATCTGCTCGGACCTATCTCAAAAGTCTCTTGTCGCTCTATCCATTTATGAAAATGTTTGAGATACTTATTGCAAAGATTAGAGAAAAGGAACTAACAAAAGAGTCTATACATCTCAATCATCTCCGGTTCTTGTTACTCATTTGAAAGAGTTGGAAAAACATGCATCAAATATATTTACTAGAAGAGTTTGATTATGACATCCTAGATCCAGTAATTGTCACCACAAAGGGCCGAACAGTGCTCAAAGTTAGTCAAAAAATGAGACGCAGACAATGTAAAAATTGCAAGTAATGCCATAACTCTTCTCTTTCAGTTTTTTTAAATTTTATTTTATATATATATATTCGTTATTATTAAATAATTATTCATTAACATCTGTTTTTTTAATATTCTTAAGGTCACGGGTACATGACCGTCGAACATGTCAAAAACTGCAACATCAACGGGGAGGTATGTATAAATTCAAGTTTAATATAAATTGTAAGTGTTCCGGGAACTTGACAGACTTCAAAGTATTATGATGCATAATTTTATCATGTATTTAATTTTTTTTTTTAATATTATATATTAAAACAAATGTTCAGCTGAAAATTTTAGTTTTATTTGAATTCAAGTTGTGATGAATGATATTATATTTTATTTAGAACATATTTTCATGAAACTGACATGTCCTTAAATTTATTATCTTGTCTGCATCAGGTTAACAGGTTAACATGTGTTGCTTTGACCATACCAACACATTAAGATATGGACATGGTATGTTACTTTGTTTGAATTTAAAATTTTATTATTTTTTATCATGTTTTGATTTTGTAAATGACAAGCTGGATTATTTAATTATTTTGGATTTCATGTTGTTCATTTCGGGGTCTGTTCAGTTAATTTTTGCCAAAATAAAGCAAATGAATGAGGTTTTTGTTGGATTTATTTTAATAAATCATGTGGGTTTATGAGTTAATTATGTATTTAAGGCTATCATATTTTATTAAGCTCTATTAAAGTGATCTAATAAAGTTTATTGAGTTAATATGCATTAAGAATAAATATGAGCCCACATATATAGAAACCCTTATTCCTAGACTATGATGGGTTAGTTAGGAATAATATATATTATATGATTATGGTACCCGGGAGACTACCGAGAGTTATCTATTCTATATTCCTTGAGTAGAACAGAACCCTAGACTCCGATAGAAGTCTTGGAAGATCATAGGCCTTGTTTATACAGAATTCCGAGAATATCAAGAACTTCAACATTACTAAAGATGTAGATTTAGAAGATTAATTCAGATAAGCTTCCGTAAACTTATTGGTTGATTAATTCTTTGACATATTGAGTCTTGGATTTGTTTAAGGAATAGATTTGTAATCTATATATTATTTCCAACAATTTTCTGTTATATATTGAATTTGATTCTGGATGAAATTTATGGTCTTCTAGTAGGAATTTTGGTAGTTTATTTTATTTTCTTAAAATATTGTTTATGAAAATTTACGTTGATGTTTTTTTATTTTTCAAAGTATTTCCATATCTTCAAATTATTATTGTGATAATTGAGTGATCATACTTGAGTGGGTTTGATGTATTAAATATATTTCATAATCCCTTTCAATTCTTTGTACTCCATCTGTATTTATTTGGAGTTGCACTAATGATGTATGATTATCATGGTCTGAATCTAATGGCTTCTATAACGTATACTCCACAATCATACGTATGAAATGAATATATGTATAATTATTTTTATTATCATATCTAAATTTAAAAATAAAATATTTTTATCATAAAAATTAGAATAAACATACGAATTATCCTACTTCGGTAATTTTGGTATCTCCACAGTAAAAGATAAAATTGAATTGGTATACTTCTTTCCAAAAAATTGCTTCAATACTTTGTCCAATGCAACCATCTAAACAACATAAATTGAAATCATTAAATGAAAAATATTTTTTATTTTTCGTAGATTTAATAATGATTACGTAAGAGATATAAAAGAGAAAAGATATTTACCACACGATCGAACAACACTATCACGACGGGTGCTTTGTAATGAGTCCAACACGAGTACCTTCTTAATAACAAAGTCAACTAACAAGTAATACCAATGTTGATTTCGAACATTTAAGGGAATGAACACCTATGCATATATAGAGCACAACTTAGTATTTTTAATATATTTTCTTGCATTGTGCCTCCTCTTCTCATATCTAAAGTTTGAAGTAAATAATTTATATTTAAACATAGGTTTAAAAGAACAACCTTACAGCAAGAAGTAATGTCTCCACCGTATCGATCCTTGGCTAGAAACTCGGATACATGAGCATAATCCTTACTCATCTCTTGAAGTACAGTCTACAAAATTATTAAAAATATTAATACAACTATATATATATATATATATATATATATATATATATATATATATTTATTTTAAAAAATATATATGAAGAAATGCAAAAAAAAATGAGGAAAACAACATTAAATATGTACTTTATTTTTTATATTTATTATATTTTTAAAAAAATCACATATTTAAAGAATATGCTATTTTATTAACTTATAATTAATATATATACATATATAAATAAATGTGTTTACCCCAAAATATGTAGGCATGTACCAAATTGAGGAAGAATCCAATGACTTATTCTTTGCATGATCTAGACAATGTTTGTTGGCAAAAAGATTGATTACCTGTAAAATTATAAGCAATAATACACATATATATTATGTTTGAATTAAAAAGATAGTAAAGCAATCTTGTATAAGGCCATATGCTCATAAAATGCTCGAGTATTATACAATAAACCTTTTTTCCTGTTAGTAAAGATCATATTATTATAGTTATCATAATATCATAATATTTATCTCCTATATTATATATATATATATATATATATATATATCTTATATATCATGTATTTAATAATAAAAGACAAATTCCTTAATTATTTAGAAGTCTATTCCGATTAGGAAATCGGATATCATTATAAATACAAGATCAAACAATGAGAGGAGAGGAGATATGTGGATTTCTTCTCTAAAAAAACCCTAGTTTTGTTTCTGACTTAAGCATCGGAGGAGCTTCACGGAAAACAATCTCCGTTTTAGCTTTATTTTTTGACAGGAACGAAGATCTTGAGGATTGAGATTAAGACGATTGGAGATTGAAAACCACACCACTCTGGAAGGAAAAAATATTACTAAAAACTATATATTTTGAAGATAATGTATAATAATATATACTAGTATATACATATCTCAATATATAATAATTAACATATAATCTAAAATATATTAATAAAATAATGTGCATAACATATAGTTATTTTGGCAAAGTATAATATAATATATTTGAGTATTAAGAAATTTAGAATTTAAAATTAATTATGTACAGGATAAGGCAATTTTTTACTGATTTGTTTTGGGAAAAGAACAAAAAAAAGAAGAAATTATACATGGTATTTAAAGATATAACTTACTACATCCTGTAGCCATTCTCCTGGTCCAAGACTTGACATCTCTATCCTTGACGCATGCTCATGTCCAATTTCAACAATTTGTTCCCTTTCAATGACCATAAATTATTATTAGAGTAAAAAAAATTAAAAAATGAATATTAGAAATCTATTATTGAGTTTAACTCACTCTTGTGGATAAGCTATAGTCCCTGCATTGCATAATAATTCTATAACTAAGAAATTTCAACCATCCAATATTTCTTAATAGTTTATACAAATCTATAATTTTTTCACAAATCTGTTCCCATCATCCAACAGACTTTAATAACAAGTAAGTATATTTTTTCACACAAACATGTACAGTAATAATTATTATTTTAATTTTTTGTTATTTTCTTTACTAATTCTATTATTATAGCAATTTAAAATACAATTTTAAAAAATAGTGAATATTTTTAATGTCTTTTTCCATTATCATATATTCTAACTACTAAAATAAATTAATTGATGCATAATTCCTTTCAAATAATAAAGACTAAAAAAGATACAACACTCTCAATATAGTAATTATTTTATTAACATAATAAAAATAAGATATCACAAGATACCTTATCCATTCCCCCATCTCCCTGTTGAGCAAATTGCACCTTATTAGATTTACCTTTCTTGGTAACCTAAAATTGAAATTATTAGTAATATTACTGAAAGAAAGACATGTAAATCATATCCATAATACAAAATTTAGTTACCTTTCTATTTTTATTGATTTGTTGTACCTCTACGAAAGGAGTTCTAACATATATATTTGCTAGGTCTCTTTTCTCCTTTTTGTCTTGTGTTAAATCTTTTTGGTTGCACAAGTGAGGATGATTCGTACAATTGCATTTTTTTTTTGGTAATACTCTCATATCTACATCCTCGCCATCTTTTTCCTCTGCTATATCCATTTGACCATCGGATGTGCTACAACTTAGTTGTGCATCCATGAATTCTTCAAACTCCATTTCAAGAGGTTGTAACTTATCTCTTGCTATTCTTTTAGCACTCGAACGATATTTCTTTAACTTTCCAGTAGGATCCGGTTAGGGGCCCGAGGGTAATGGTTTATAGTGGTTGGGTCCAAACAATATATCTAATGATTTGTCAATATCCTCATTATCAATATCTTGTCTTGTGTTAGATCACATGGAACTTCAATGCCATCTTCTTTTCGATATTTTTTAGCTGGAGTCTTCATCAAATCATCACCTTTACTTGTATTTCGTATAGCAATATTCTTTTTTTCAAGTTCATCAATGGAATGATTTTTTGTTTCCATATGCAACTTCTTTCCCTCAAATGATGTTTCAAGATTTGGATGGTTTATATTTCTCAAACCATGCACAATATCCTTCAAACCGTCTAATACAGAAGATATTTGACCCAACGTTGCAACTACATCCACAAATGAATCATTCAATTTTGACATTTTTGTATCCATACTATGTAATCTGTCAGAATAAGATTGTTCATGTACTTGAAATCCCTCGGACATGCATGAGTTTAGAAGGTGATCACATGGTGTCAAAATATTTTCAACTTTAACAGATAACTGTATACAAATAATGAAACATGAAAAAAATTTACATCTTCATTTATAATATCGGTATGTAGAGAATTAAAGTCATTTGGTCAAGTAATATATTTCTTTGCTTAACTATTCAAAAGTATAGATATACATTACGATTTTTACACATTATGAAGATGGAAAACAATTATATTTCACTTACAAATTAAACATTAATGATAGTATAATACAAGGGTGCATAGTAGTTTAGATATTTTTCATTTCAAAATTTTATGAAATATTATACACATTAACGTATTTATGTGGCAATATAGTTATTAATTTTAACATTTATATATATTTGACATAGATTTTTTACAGTAAATTCTTATTATTTAATTACATGTAAAGAAAATTTTATTTATATGTAATTAATTTATTTGTCATTTAACATATTTAAAAGATTAATTTAATAATACTATCAAAAAATAAATTTCATTGTAATACGTTGTCAAGATCAGTCGCAGTCTTCACATTCAATGCTTCAAGATGTCTGCTAACTTCGGATCACCCAAAAAATTGATACGGGGACAAATTTTTCTGAGAAAAGATCCAAATATTACACCACTTGGTGTCACACGATCCAAATAAAACAACTGCAAATTTAAATTATTATCAACAATAATCATTAAAGAAAATAATAAATATAATTATAGAAATTTAATAGATATATATTTTAAAAAAAAAACATAAATTATATTGAGATTTCTCTTATCATGAGAAACAAAATGCAACCTCTAAGCCCTTTTTTCTTCCCCTCACAATGTAAACGTGTAGCTAACATCAATTCTTGAAGAATGAACTTACTCCAATTTATTGTGTTAATGGTTGAAACATCCCTTACAAGTATTAAGTAGCTACTTTTTACTTCAATACCTGTTGTTGAACAAAGAAGTGCCCTTAACATGTAAATGGTGAAACACCTTTTAAAATCTTGAATATCACACTTCTCATCTTTTGAGAGCATTCTAGCTTTAATTTTGTTAAATTTCATATTGTCATCCTCAAAATGCAGCTCACTAGCAATTTGTTTGACATGTTTACACCACTTCAAAGCATAACCACCATCTACACCAATACTACTCAACCCAAGAATCATCTCAACATCTTTTATTCCAATAGGAATATCATTTCCATAGACCTTTAGACAACAATTTATGTGATCAAATCGATCGGATAACCAATGACAAAGGTCTCTATTAATTTTTGTACATTTTATCTCAAGCAAACTTCCCATTCCAATTTCTTCTACTGCATTTTTTTGTTCTGACAGTAAATTTTTTATCACCTCGTGCACACCTTTCAATGATGTTCTTGTATTAACACTAGCCTAAAATGAGAAATGACAAAATTAAAATTATTAGTATATCCTTAAAAAAATTCAAGTTTTAAATTTTCAGTAAAATTAAATTAATCTAAATATATACAAAATACCTTTTTTTTTGGATTTTAACCTTGTTATCCTTTGAATTAGACAAAGATTCATCCATTGACAGCTTCAAATTCATACAACAAATTATATTACCTACAAATATTTATAATATTAATAAATTAATAACATAAATAATAATTATAGTTAAGAAGGCGTAACTCAGTTGGTAGCACCCTCACTTATGACATGAGAGATCATGAGTTCGAGACGTGATAGAAATTAAGATTTTTCAAAAAAAAAAAAAAAATTATAAATAAGTCCATAAAATTATATAAAACCAAATATAACAAATTAGAGGAAATAAAATATTTTTCATATTTATGAAAATATTAAAAAAAAAGTGTGCTAAAAAATTTATAATAACTAACTTTCTATTTTAAAAATCTATTACTTAAATATTGAAATAATTTATATTTATATATTTAATAAAATTAAACATATTTATCTAATTGTATAATTATATAATCCTATAATATAGATACTTAAATCACGATACAAAAATTATATATATCTAATAACCTAAATATCTTCAGATATTAAAGTGTACTCAATTTATATATATAATTCATTAATATAATTATACTAATTTATATAAAAAAATTTCATAAAATTATATTCTTCATACATTTTCTAATGTATATTTAATTAATGTAATCATTTTATATAATCAAAAAATAAATTCTCAATATATCTTGTAATAATCGTTCTCATGAATTAATAATAATAATAATAATTAATTAA
Source organism: Cynanchum wilfordii (assembly GCA_025388415.1). Taxonomy (NCBI): domain Eukaryota; kingdom Viridiplantae; phylum Streptophyta; class Magnoliopsida; order Gentianales; family Apocynaceae; genus Cynanchum; species Cynanchum wilfordii. Next base: position 13,294 of record JAHSUH010000814.1, on the reverse strand, counting down.
GATAAAAAATAAATGTGTTAAAATTTAGATCTTTCTCTTTATTATTGAATCATTATTGATAAGTCATAAATTTTCATAATTATTATATTTAATTCTCTTACCTTTTGATTAGATATCAAGCTAATTTGTGAAATTTATGTTTGTTTTGATGATAGTGGTGGAAAGTCAAAGATTCAGCAGAATTTGGCTAAAAGACTTATTTTTAGTCATCAATTATTACGAAGACGTCTTTTAGAGGAAGAATTAAAATTTGAATGGATGACTATCAACAATTCCCAAGATATTTAAAGATATATTCAAATTATCTTATCTTTATTATTTTATTAATTATTAGAGAGATAATTATCTCCTATTTTAATTAGGATTTTTATTTATTTATTATTATTCTATTAGGATTCCGATAAGTTAAGAAAAACTTTATAAATAGACCTACTCTATATTCTTTTCTTAACCAAGTTTTTCAAGATTTAGAAAGAGAAGAGAGATGGAGACCGCAATGGCCGCCTAAGCTTCGATTCAGTCCGGGGAATGATTTCAAGACAAGTTCCGAGTTCATGATCTACACAAATTCCGGTTTTAAGCTAATTTCCAATTTTGAATTCATTACTTTTAACAATTCAATATTTAGATCGCGTGATTGAATATTGATGAGGTTTTACTTAATTCTTTTGATGCTTTTTGATTGAATTGAGTTGGGATTTTATTATTTATTATTGAATTTAATTTTGGACAGTTTTGTGGCTTCACGAATTGCTTTGATATTATCACGGGTTTTAGGTTAAACTTGAATTTATTGATTAGGCGCTTGTCCTAGGATATACTTTGGTTGTTTAATCGAATTCTAACGGCTTCGTTAGTAGGTGATATGAATACTAATTAGGGCTTGCATTTAGTAGTCAATCAAGGAATTAGTTTTGAAATTTAGAAATTCATTAAGGAACGAGGAAGAACTTAAATTGAATCATTACCCTAGGACTGAAATATTTAAATCCGATACTTGCGTTTTTTTTATTAGTTAATTGTTTTCTACAATTTCCCAATCTAAAAATCCCTCTTTTATTGTTTTCTATTTTCTTATTAATTGATTTCGATTAGGTTTCTTAGGGAAACGACTCGGTGAACACCCTAAACTGCTCATTGATTTAATTGAATTAATCTTGGCCGATTTGACGACAATCGTGTAATTCTAAAATCCTACCAAGATTTTGGCGCCGTTGCCGGGGAAGCCATAATCGTTAAATCATAATAAGAATCTGTCTTTTATTTGTTTTTAGTTGTTTGAAATATTTTATTCGCGTTTTTGTTCTGTGTTTAGGTAGAAATTTGAAAATTTCGGTTTATTTTACTATTCACGCAATGTTCTGGTAAAAATTTTATTTCCGATTACGCTGATATTTGTTATCCAAAGGTTTTGGGTCGTGGGGAGCAAAACTCACTGCCATAGGCAGTGAACCAACCCTGTTTTTGGCCAAATTCCATCATTTTGATTACATTTTTGAATTTTCAAGTATTTTTTTTGTTTTATTTTTAGTAATTTTTGTTAATTTTTAGTATGTTTGCATTTGTTATTTGTATCCTTGGGTGTTATCTTACCTTTGTGCAGTTCATCAACAACTAACCAACAAATAATGGAGAGAAAACTTGATGAATTAACATATTGGGTAAGACGATTTGCATGGGAACAAAGGCAAACACAATTTTCTACCACTCTTTGTGGTATATGTGCATCATATATGCATCCTACAGAGCATTGTCCTCAAAGGTATGATCCATATTCATCAACTTATGATCTTGGATGGAGGGATGACATAAACAACATATATGAACATGCTTGGGGACAACAACCACAACAACAGAATTCAAGAACTGATACTAGTCTTGAAGATTTAGTTAAACAATTTGCAACAAACAATCTTCAATTTCAACAGAGAACAGATTCAAGTATACAAGAATTGCAAACACAGATTAGTCAGCTTGTTACTAGTCTTAATGAGGTGCAAAGTCAAGGTTTTGAACAGTTGTCATCTCAACCGATTCAAAACCCAAAAGGTAATGTTAGTGTTGTTACGTTGGGAAGTGAGGAAGAGTTACATGATCCAAGTAAGTTCTTCTGAACCATTTTCTTCAAATCATGCACCAAATCTTGAAGTAAATATGTTAGATTTGTCATCTAATGATTCTTATGATGATTCTATGTGCATTGATTTGCTTTCCGATTTTCCCGATTTTGTTGGAATAGATGATACCATTGATTGCTCTCATTGTTCTCTTGGATCTAATAAATGTCATGCATGTTGTGAAATTGAAGATTACTTGAAATGTGTTCAGAATGAGGAATTTCCTCATTTAGATTCTATTGATTCAATTGATGCTATTGATGTTGATGATTATGTTGATCTTGTTGATTCTATGGATGATGATTGTTTTGGAGCACATGTTAACAATGTTACTGAGATAAAATCTACTAGGATGCTTCCATTCATTCAAGAACCACCCACATTAGAGTTTATACCTTTACCAAACAATCTTAAGTATGCTTATTTAGAAGGAGGTGAATTGCCTATTATCATTGGTAATAACCTTGAACCCGATCAAGAAAATAAGTTTCTTAAATTGTTACATAATAATAAGAATGTAATTTGGTGGACATATGCAGATATTGTTAATTTTCTAGTTTCCAATGAGATACTTGCACATTTTAGTAAACATCAAGTTAATAAGTTAAGGAGGAAATCTAAATTTTATTTTTGGGATGATTCATACATGTGGCGTATATGTACCGATCACATAATTAAGAAATGTCTTCCCATTCATGAATTTCCTTCTGTTTTAAAATTATGTCTTATATTTGCATGTCGTGATCATTTTTGTCTTCATAGTATTTCAAGGAAAATATTAGCAACTTGTGAATTCAAGAATTCACATGGAAGGAAAGTTTATGAAGGTTTTCAGGAGCAAACGGTGGAGGAGCTCCATCTTCAATCTGTCTCCTACATCCGATACCACCAGGCTATTTCTTTTCCCTTCTCTTGTTTTATTTTGTCCTATATCTATATATTTGTTTTACATTGAGGACAATGTTGCATTCAAGTGTGGGGGAAGAACATTTTTATTATGCTTTTTCTTCTTTTGTTTTATTTTGTTTTTTTTTATTCTATATATATATAAAAAAATTTCTTCGCATTTTGTTTTTCTTATTTCTTGTTTTCTTTTTTCTTTTTTTTTTTTTTTTTTGTTATTTTCTCAACTTTTTGAATATTTTCAAACTTTTAGCTTACCCGAGAAGATATATTGATGAGTGATTATGAAGTTTGATTTACTCTGCCTATGATATTTGCTAATTATCATAATGCTAAGATCTTGAGGGTTGATTTGGTTAAATTTGTTGACGCTTGATACTAGCTTGGCTATAGGAAATCTCTGATTATTTGCGCACATCTAGTTTTGATGAGTTGTTTGATTGATGGATCACTCTTGAAACACTTAGTTGATGGTATTAGATCATTTGAGGTTTGTGATGACTATCGTAGTTGCTTGGAAGGATTTTGAGAAAAAAATGCCACCAATATAAATTGATTTTAATAAAGAAAAGAAAAAATGATTTAACTACTCGAGAATCACTTCGATGGGAACTTAATGTCCGGTACCCTAAGGTCCTTGTGATCCGGGAGTTGCCGAAGTGGAACTCGCTACATGGGTAGTTCAAATTGAAAGTAAAACAACATCCATTGCACTAAATAATAAGGTTAGTCTGCGAGTATTCTTGATTACTTGAGAACCGCTTCTGAAGGGAACTTAATGTCCGGTACCCTAAGGTCCTTGTGATCCGGGAGCTGCCGAAGTGGAACTCGCTACATGGGTAATTTAAGTTAATATGTGAAAGTAGACGAAACCACAAAAATTGATTATGAGTACTAACTAAAAGTGGCACCAAACTTGAGATTCTTAAGGGTAATTGTGATTAGTTGTTATGAATTCCGATTGATTGAGTTACTGTTGTATTGAGTTGTTGAGAGGGGAAGTCTGTTGATTGAATGATAAGTCAAAATTGGAACACACACTACACCTCGGAGAAATTTTATGATTGAGCAAGTATTGAATGGATATGAGTTTTTCTAGATTGACTTCTCTTTATTTATGCATAAAGATAATTGATGAGGCAACTATGAGTACTTTCATTCTTTACATAACATGTTCTTGAAGGATAGACTTGTTGAATAGTAAACTGAATAATTTTTACAGAAATTATGTTTAGTAGTTTGCTTGAGGACAAACATGATTTAAGTGTGGGGGAATTTGATAAGTCATAAATTTTCATAATTATTATATTTAATTCTCTTACCTTTTGATTAGATATCAAGCTAATTTGTGAAATTTATGTTTGTTTTGATGGTAGTGGTGGAAAGTCAAAGATTCAAAGAGAATTTGGCTAAAAGACTTATTCTTAGTCATCAATTATTACGAAGACGTCTTTTAGATGAAGAATTAAAATTTGAATGGATGACTATCAACAATTCCCAAGATATTTAAAGATATATTCAAATTATCTTATCTTTATTATTTTATTAATTATTAGAGAGAGATAATTATCTCCTATTTTAATTAGGATTTTTATTTATTTATTATTATTCTATTAGGATTCCGATAAGTTAAGAAAAACTTTATAAATAGACCTACTCTATATTCTTTTCTTAACCAAGTTTTTCAAGATTTAGAAAGAGAAGAGAGATGGAGACCGCAATGGCCGCCTAAGCTTCGATTCAGTCCGGGGGAATGATTTCAAGACAAGTTTCGAGTTCATGATCTACACAAATTCCGGGTTTTAAGCTAATTTCCAATTTTGAATTCATTACTTTTAACAATTCAATATTTAGATCGCGTGATTGAATATTGATGAGATTTTACTTAATTCTTTTGATGCTTTTTGATTGAATTGAGTTGGGATTTTATTATTTATTATTGAATTTAATTTTGGACAGTTTTTGTGGCTTCACGAATTGCTTTGATATTATCACGGGTTTTAGGTTAAACTTGAATTTATTGATTAGGCGCTTGTCCTAGGATATACTTTGGTTGTTTAATCGAATTCTAACGGCTTCGTTAGTAGGTGATATGAATACTAATTAGGGCTTGCATTTAGTAGTCAATCAAGGAATTAGTTTTGAAATTTAGAAATTCATTAAGGAACGAGGAAGAACTTAAATTGAATCATTACCCTTGGACTGAAATATTTAAATCGATACTTGCGTTTTTCTTATTAGTTAATTGTTTTCTACAATTTCCCAATCTAAAAATCCCTCTTTTATTGTTTTCTATTTTCTTATTAATTGATTTCGATTAGGTTTTTTAGGGAAACGACTCGGTGAACACCCTAAACTGCTCATTGATTTAATTGAATTAATCTTGGCCGATTTGACGACAATCGTGTAATTCTAAAACCCTACCAATTATACATTCCAAATACATCATATTCTGTTGTTTTTATTTTTTTATATATAAATCTAAAATATTTTTAATAAACCTTTCTGAAAACAGAAAAATCTTTTTAAGATTTACAATCTCTCAATTTTTTTTTTATATCATAGTAAATCTATTTAATTAAATATTTTATTCAAATTGGAAATCAAATAAAATAACATACAATACAATTCAAGATAAAGAGCGATAAAACTTCTATAAATATTGAAGATTACAAAAAAAAAAAAAAAACAACAACAACAAACTCCATAAATCTTGGAATAATAAGATCAAAAGCGGCCAAAATTATGCTTTGCTAACTGTATGTATATAAATATTGAAGATTACAAAAAAAAAAAAAAAACAACAACAACAAACTCCATAAATCTTAGAATAACAAGATCAAAAGCGGCCAAAATTATGCTCTGCTAACTGTATGTATATAAATATTGAAGATTACATAAATCTTGGAATAACAAGATCAAAAGCAGCCAAAATTATGCTCTGCTAACTGTATGTATATATATAACAAGTCATTTATAAATAAATATCTCGTTTCAACTATAACTCATCTGTTGGCATCACCTTCACCATCCATACAAGGTTAATTTATATTTACAAATATACTCACTAAATAAGAAAAGTTATTCTACACATTATAACTTCAATAGTGCAAAACTTTTTACTTACCAATGAAAATAGATAGCAGATAAGGAAATGTTGAAGAAGAATGGAATCCCCTTGCCCCCCTTTATCTCATGGAGAAACCAAAACCTTTTACCATTAATAAAACCAGAAATTTCTTTTCTTCTTCAAAACCCAGAACAACAATTTCACTTTTTTTTTTTTTTTTTTTTGGGGGGAAGTGAAAATTGAGATGAAGCAGAATGAAAAACATGTACATGCAAGCTGAAACGACTATTTCAAATTATTATTATTTTTTTTAATTACAGATCAGATGTAGGGCATAATGATAAGCATGCTAAAAATATTGAAAAACGTGAATTTTGTGTTGCGGGTTTTTTTTTTTTTTTTGTCGATAGTTGCAAATATGTGATTTAAAATACTTTTAGATTTTATAATTTTCATATTTAAATTTCATGTTGAGATATGTACCCTTTATATTTGTATATTCATTTAATTTTACAATTTTAATAAATATTTAAAAATTATAAATTACCTTTTTTAAAAAAAATAGATTTATCTTTAAAAACAAAAAGATTGAGATACATTCATTATATATCATATATATTTTTAAATTCACCTTTAAACTAATGGATTTTTTTTAGATATATAATTTTTAGGATTCTATGAATATTATATTTTTTAATCATGTCATAAAAAACTAATTTAATAGTATTACTTAATATAAATATTTAATGGTATATTTAGATATTTATTTTTAGAAGGACAAAAAAATATTAATTTTTTTTTTTGATATTTTTTTTTTTTTTTATGATACCCGCCCCACATATTCTCTTTATTATATATATGGGAGTGTATGTTTTTATTGATGATTAAAACGTCGAGTATTGGCCAGGGACGTAGCCCATATAATTTTTTTCACCTAATACTTATATAAATTAATAAATAAGTATATGTATATGTAATAAATATATATAATGTTGATAATGACTATTTGGTATTTAAAAAAATAAAAAAAAAAAAAATAAAATCATAAGAATGTGCTTAGATACAATGAACTTTATACCCGATCCCAAAAAGGCCGCCTTTAAAATTTTCAAATAAAAAAAAATAAATAATTAATATAAAAAAAAACAAAACATAACACTACCATAAGTTTGTAATTTATAAGAAAATAATTATTATTATTAATTACTTAAACTTAAATACTTTTTTTAATTTATAGTTCCATTTATATGAACTAAATAATATAATAATTAAACTATTAAATATTGTAAAATAAAACTAAAGCATGTAATAAAATTTTAATTAAAAATTAAAAAATTAAAGCATGTAATAAAATTTTTTGGCTTAAATATAACTAATTAAAATTATATACTAGTGTAAACAATAATTTCTTTTATCTGCTATAAAATCATAATTACAAGAAATATGAATTGTATATAACAATTAAAAAATTACAATGGTCTAATTTGTGGCCTTTGGACTTTAGCTCGGAATGGACTTTGAAGGACCAATCCGTCAGAGGTTCGGTAGTCTTATATCTCTTAGCTTCTTCATATATATTCATGAGGAAATTTGTCTTCTATTTACAGATGTAGAATGTGAAAATCAGTAGATATTATATTGCCAAGTGTCACACAATCTAATTAAAGAGGTAAATCTCCTAAAATCTTAATATATAAATATATAAATATATATATATTTAAAATATATAAATCAACTTCTACCATATTTAAAACCAAATTTAATTATTAAATTATAACATTTTTTTTAAAGATTAAATTAAAGCATTTATTATTATTATTTTTTTCGAGTCCAATATCAAAGCCCAATCGTTTGGACCGTTTTTAAAATATGTTTTGTTAATCATAACAATCACCATTAACCTTAAAGTCTAATAAATTATAATTAAACTTAACTATAAATTCTTTTAAGATTTTTGTTCTATTTGTTTTAGGAAAAAATATATTTTTATTAATTATAATATATTGTAAATTTTAAAAATAACATTTATATATATTTACTAATATAGTTTTAACCTGTTAAATATATAAATATTAATATTACTTTTCTTATATTAAAGTTCTTGTAATCTTTGTACATTTTATTACAATGTATACTATAGTTACTAAAATGTAATGATAATAAATTTGATGAAAAAATAGTAATATTATGATTATAAAAAAATCATAAAATAAAAACATATCTTCAAAAAATATATATTTTTATATCGAAAGTTACTATATTTTTTTATACTTTTTAATATACAATAAAAAATACTAACATATTAGTGTAGTAAATATATGATAAATATTATCATTGTTTGTATATAAGTTACTATATTATGTTTATTGCAATATTATCGTATTAAGTAAATATTTTTAAATGTATAAATAGTAAAGTTTAAAAAAATGGTAATATTGTTGTAAAAATTTGTAATCCCATAGAACTTACCATTTTGTTGTAAAAGTAACTCTATTCTTTATTAAACTTACATTAATAATAAAAAAGTTAAGTGACCAAAATATTGAAAAGTAGGATTTGTGAAGAAAATAGTAAGACACTTTAGTTTTTTTAAATAGTAAGATTTATAAAAAAAATAGTAAGATTTGTTCAAAAAATGGTAAGATGCTTTAGTTTCTTCAAATAGTAAGATTTCTAAAGAAAGTGGTAAGACTTGTTCAAAAAATGGTAAGATGCTTTAGTTTCTTCAAATAGTAAGATTTGTGAAGAAAGTGGTAAGATTTGTTCAAAAATGGTAAGATGCTTTAGTTTCTTCAAATAGTAAAATTTATAAAGAAATTGGTAAGATTTGTGAAAAAAATGGTAAGATGTTTTAGTTTCTTCAAATAGGAAGATTTATAAAGAAAATGGTAAGATTTGTTCAAAAAATGGTAAGATACTTTAGTTTCTTCAAAGAGTAAGATTTGTGAAGAAAATGGTAAGATGCTTTAGTTTCTTCAAATAGTATGATTTATAAAGAAAATGGTAAGATGGGTGGAAAAAATGGTAAGATGTTTTAGGTTCTTCAAATAGTAAGATTTGTAAAGAAAATGGTAAGATTTGTTCAAAAAATGGTAAGATGCTTTAGTTTCTTCAAATAGTAAGATTTGTGAAGAAAATGGTAAGTATTGTTCAAAAAATGGTAAGATGCTTATCAATAGTAAGGTTCATGTAAAAAATGGTAAGATGCTTATCAATAGTTAAGTTCATGGAAAAAATGGTAAGTTTTTTTTCAAAAAATGGTAAGATGCTTATCAATAGTAAGGTTCATGACAAAAATGGTAAGTGTTTTTCAAAAAATGGTAAGATGCTTATCAATATTAAGGTTCATGAAGAAAATAGTAAGTTTTGTTCAAAAAAATGGTAAGGTTCATGGCAAAAATAGTAAGTTTTGTTCAAAAAATGGTAAGATGCTTATCAATAGTAAGGTTCATGGCAAAAATGGTAAGTTTTGTTCAAAAAATGGTAAGATGTTTATCAATAGTAATGTTCATGGAAAAAATGGTAAGTTTTGTTAAAAAAATGGTAAGCTGCTTATCAATAGTAAGGTTCATGGCAAAAATGGTAAATATTGTTCAAAAAAAAAAAAAAAAAAAAAAAAGGTAAGTATTGTTCAAAAAATGGTAAGATGCTTATCAATAGTAAGGTTCATGTAATAAATGGTAAGTTTTGTTCAAAAAATGATAAGATGTTTATCAATAGTAAGGTTCATGGCAAAAATGGTAAGTTTTGTTCAAAAAATGGTAAGATGTTTATCAATAGTAAGGTTCATGGCAAAAATGGTAAGATTTGTGAAAAAAATAGTAAGATGTTTATCAAAATTGATAATTTATCATTTTTTGTATCAAACTTACCATTTTTATGTAAGTGTTTACTATAAAATGGTTAAAAATTACTACTACAATATAATATTATTATTTTATTTTATCAAAACTTGTTGGTAACCTATTGAATAGGTCATTTTTTATGACATGTCAAGCATAGAGCATGCCACATTTCCCCTTAACTTGTTAACCTACTATTGTAGGTTACCAAAATCCATTTGTAACTCTTTTATTGGTTTGGTCCATGGTTGCATTGGATGCAATTCTTTGATGGATTGCACCACAAAGCACAATCCTTTAATATAAGGACAATTGATAACAATATTTTTATCAAACGTTTTGAATTTTAAAAAAAATAATAATAATTATATGAAGAATAATTGATTCTAAATAGAAAAATTAATTAAAATAATTAGAAGATTATCTAGAAGTTCATTATTTTGATTCTTTTATTATGGTTTCAATTTATTTACAAGGAAAACATGTCATTGAAAAGATATTTTAGATTTTGCTTATTGAGATTGGGATGTGATTTGGTAAAATATTTTTTCCATATAAACTATAAAAGATATTTAGAAATTTTCTATATTTAAGGTGTTTTTTTTTTTTTGGATTGAAAATAATATTTTACCATAAAAAATTAAGCAAGCATTCTTGACCGATTTGTCTCATATATCTCAAGGTCCTTAGGTATGGAGAAAAAGGCTGCACACATACTAGCAATTGCATGCCCAGCCCAAGGGCATGTCCTGTCATTTTTAAACTTTTGCAACAAAATTGCAGCACAAGGAAGAATCAAAGTAACATTTGTGAACACAGAGTTCGTACATTCAAGAATCACGGCAGTCAAGAAAAATGAAGATGATGATGGGGTTAGATTGGTATCAGTTCCTGATGGGCTTCATGATTTGAAAGATAGAATGGATCCTTTAATAATTTTTGACAGCCTAAAGAGAGTGATGCCTGGCCATGTTTTGGATTTGATTCACAAAATAAATCAATCGAATGATAATTTACCCATCACTGCTGTTATTGCTGATTTAACGATTGGATGGATCTTGGATGTCGCTGAAAAAATTGGTGCTAAAAAATTTGGCTTTTGGTCATCTGGACCTGCTTCCTTGGTTAATTTCTATGAGACAGAGCAAAACAATTTCCCAAAAGAGATGCTTGGCTTGGGAAACAACTGTAAGTTTAGTTTCTCACTATGTTGCCTTATTTTGTCATTCCATTCCACAATTTTACTATTCTAAAAATATTAATTGTTTTTCAGCTGACCAAGAAAAGATGCAAAAAGTTTTCTCGGACATTGCTGTAACATCACTACACACTGCGAATCGAGCAAAATGTACTATTGGGAATGTGTTCTATGAGCTTGACCCAATAAGCTGCGACCTCATACCAAAATTTCTTCCTATTGGTCCATTTACCATTGATACTAATTACCCTAAACAAAATTCTTCAAAATGTGGAAGTTTTTTGCCCCATGATTCATCTTGCTTAAATTGGTTAGACAATCAACAACCAAAGTCAGTGATTTATGTTGCTTTTGGAAGCACAGCAGTTTTGAACCGAAACCAATTGGAGCAGCTAGCACTAGCCCTTGAGCAATCAGGACGACCATTCTTATGGGTAATTGGATCACAACTTGGAAGTGAATCAATCTCCTCTTTGTCAATCTTACCATATGACTTCCTTGCAAGGGTTGGCCATCGCGGAAAGATTGTCGAATGGACATCCCAACATAAAGTGTTAGCTCACTCTGCTATAGCATGTTTCTTGACACATTGTGGATGGAATTCGGCACTCGAAAGTGTTAGTCTTGGCGTTCCTCTTCTATGTTGGCCGTATTTTGCAGATCATTTCCAAGTCCAAAGCCATATATGTGATTCTTGGAAGGTTGGACTAAGATTGGATCCGGATGAAAATGGTATCAGATCAAAGGAAGAGATTTTGGGGAAGATTGAAATGTTGCTTTCTAATGCCAACTTCAAAGTTAATTCATTGAAGCTTAAGGGTTTGGCTGAAAAGAGTATCAGCAAAGGAGGCCATTCTTTTGAGAACATGCAAAAATTCTTCAAACTTTTGATTGATTGAAATAGCGTATGGTTGTTGTTATAACAATGTTTCATGTCAATTTACTAAAGACCAAAGTTTTGTGCCCTCAAAATTTATTGAAATTTCATGTCAATTTAAATTTATTTTTATTCTCATTTCTTAAAAATTTTATACCAAGAGTTATAAGTTCTTTTGCTTTTGAGGTGCTATCTCAGGCTCTTTCGGCCCATACTAATCCACCCAGGAAAGCCCAACAGTGCGGGTATACCCGCACTTGCGAATATATTTCAAACTGTGGAACCCCAGGTGAAGTTTAAACCCTTAACCTCTTAACAAGTCGGGAGGTAAGGGAGAAACTCCTAGACTAATGGCCAGGAGAGATTTGAACCCTCAACCTTTTAGTTGAAGGAGAAACTCCTAGACTAATGGCCAGGAGAGATTTGAACCCTCAACCTTTTAGTTGAAGGAGAAACTCCTAGACCATTAGGATAGGAGAGGAACTTCATAAGTTGTTTTGTTAATAGGGCATTTTCCATCCATAGCTCAATAAATTTACTAATGCTATATTTTCAAAAAGTTAAAAAAAAAAAAAAAAAAAAAAAAAAAAAAAAAAACCAAGAAAATCACCATCTTTGCTCACATATTTAATTTTGACATTTAGTTCTTATTATTTTAATGTTGACTAAAGTTCTATTAGATTTGTACTTTGAATATTAATTTCCAATTATTATAATTTAGCGTGTTCACTATTTGGTTTCAACACAAATTTGGAATTGGACACAAATCTATTTTTAAAATCGGTTGGGTTAAGTGTATTTTAGCTAAAATACCATTGAATTTATAGTTTTTATAATTTAAAATCAAACCAAACCATAAAATCAAATTTAAAATATTTTTCATAAAATTAAAGAACAAAAGTAAAATAAGGAGAGCATTATCCTTCTTCTTATTGTATATTTTATATCTTAAATATACACATCTAACCCTTATCGATAAGCATGAAGTAGGTGGCCTATATACATCTAACCCACACCATGAAAACCACTCAAATTCCAATTCATGCTGCACATTTTAATGTAAGATTAGATTTGAGGAGACAAAATTCCTTATACTGAAATAGTAGGATAATGTAGCAAATTCACTTAAAAATTAACAAATAAATAGTGTCACTTTTGTGGAATAATGCTCAGGCAGTGTACCTACCATTGTGTATAGCAATTTAGGAGTATCAATGATTTAAAATTAATAAATGTCAGCTCCCCTAGGTAAGTGTAACGACTGCTCCTCATGTTATTCACATCATA
>JAHSUH010000812.1:0-22041 GCA_025388415.1 Cynanchum wilfordii | reverse complement strand
AGTAAGTCAGTTAAATTTGTACAATTTTAGCATATTAAAATCGATTTAATATAATCAAATATATAATCTTTTCAAGAAGAATTCAAGTGTTTGAGAGAAAAGTCCATAAGAAATAATACAACTGAGATACACTACAAAATAATGACTTCATTACTACATTACTCTTTTGGTGTCTGGCGATGCATAAAATAGATCTTATAATAAGACTGGTTTTTTATTCCTTAAATCCCAACATATTGTTTCTTTCATGTAATTTTATAATTATGTTTTTTTCATCATTTAATCACTGCATGCAATTTCTTAGAGCAATATCCACAGAAACTTCTTGATTTTTATTGGACCGTATTGCTTTAGAATGCTAAACAAAGTAGAAAATTAAATTAAAATCATAGTAGGTAATTTTTTTCCCAAAAAAAATTCAGGAATAAAAGCATATAAGAGTAATTGATTTTTTCTTTTCTTCTCCATTTTTTTTTTAAAAAAAACAACCTCAACAACCTGGCACTCATAGGGTTGAACGAAATGATATGTCTTTCCATGCATTTTGGAAGACAATTTTCATTTATTCATGACATTAAAAAATTAAAGTAAATTTGGTGAAACTGTGGAGAATCAAACTCAAAACTGTTCTGCTTCTGGTACATTATTTCACAAAGAATTTGGAAGGTCAAATGGTGACTAAATTAAACATATGACCTATTAATTTGAAGCTCTAGATGTCTTGTTTCTGACGGTTCAAAGTTTAGATGCATTGGAATCTTCTAGAAAAAGTTATAACAGTTTTAGTAACAAATATTCAGTGAACTTATGCACTGTTCATCAAATTGTTTGTTTTTAAATTTATTATTAGTTTAATTGTTGTAATTTGAAGTGCCTAATGTAAGCCTATAAATAGTGGTCTTGTATTTCATTGTGAAGTCACGTTAAAAAGGAAATTCATCCAAGAAAATTTCTGTTTGTGTCCAATCGTCTAATTCCTTTTCTCTTCTCTAAATATTTTGAATACTCTTGTTTGTCATCAGAAATAAGATAAATTAATAAAACTCAACCAACGTTTTTTATTTATTACAACTTACAATACACTTAAAACAGAATCATTCATCTCTAGAATGATACAACATTAATGTAGGTATTTATAACCCCAATGTTGTCTCATCACACACATTTTTATTGCATATATATATATATATAGATTTTGCAACCAGCAACAGATCAAAAGTATCATTACTTGGGCAATACGTGTAGTCCACTTTTATTGAGACATGTTAATTAATAGCGGTGATAAAAAAAAAGGAATAAGTTCAGCAGGATAAAAATCTTTCCCCAATTCTTTCACTGTCTCGGCATTGTATGGATAACCATCGAGCTTAGCCTTGTTGATGGAACCAAACACTTGTACCTTACCGCTCTTCTGGTCATTACCGTTTGTGTGGAAATTCTTTATATTATTCTTGACGGAGAAAGAAGTCGATTCTTCTTGCTGCATAAGCTGGTCGATTGCTTCCACCATCTCCGTCACATCTTTCTCAACTAAACTTTGCAAATTTTTGTACTCACCGGGGGGTCCAACTCTTGCTGCCGTGATGCCTGAAGCCTAAATTAAAAGACGAGATATAATTATTCATATATATTATATAGCTTCAATTCACGTTGAAATATAATACATTGAAATATAAAAAGCTAACCATGGCCAGTGAGAAGAGTGTCATGAGAAGTATGAAATTAGCAGAAGGAGCCATATCGTGAAGCTTGATTAATTTCGGAAAGTATAAAAAATCCACTGATGAGTGACTATCCAAACACGTAACAATGCATACTATTTATAATATTTTGGGATGAGTAGAGTTACAATTTCTAACTATGGTTAAAAACTATAGTTAAAGTTTTAAATAATTTAATAATTCTTATATATATATATATATATATATATATATATATATATATATATTAAGGAATATGTCTCAACAGATTTTGCAACAATACTAGTAGTTTTGGTTTTATATATTAGTTTTGATTATTTTTCCTAACCACATAGTTTTCTTCCCTCTGGTGTTCATCTTTTGATTGACAAACTTGGTCCACCAACTTATGTTCATCAGAAACCTCCTCCTTCACATGTTTTGATGACATTTTTTTTTTTTTTTGGTAAACAATTTTGATGACATTTAATAAAAGGAAAGTTTTTTACTTGTTAATTTATAATGAATAATTGTTTGCGGGTGTGTATTAAAAATGAATATTTAATATATTTATTCTAACAAGACTTAATTGACATATAATCCTCTGAAACCCTTTATATATATATATATATATAACTGTTGGAATTGGGTAAAATCATGCAAGAATTGGCTAAAATATAAGAATTTCACCTACTCCATTGTATGAATCTTTCGGAAAGGTGTCAATAAACAAAACAGTAATGGTTTAGACTCAAAACGGATAATATCATACTAATGTGAGAGTTAGGTGAGGTGGCAGTTCAAACGACTTGGAGGAAGGGGCCCAACAACCGGTATTAGAGGCCAAGGTTTAGGAGTTGTCTAGTGGGCCGCATGTGTGCGATGTAGGGAGAAGCCCTTAATGTAATGCCCGGCGATGGTGGTGCCTTGTTTCGAAAGTCTTTTTGACCATGTTGAAGGTCAGACGGCAGGTTCCGGAGAGGAGGTCACGGGTATGTGGTAGTCCAACGGTGCAACAAGATATTTCACTTGAGGAGAGGCCAATGAGCAAATGGTCCTTGGTTTGAGGGAAGATTGTTGGGGTTGGATGTCAATTCAATTCCCACATCTAAAAATCATGTAGAAATTGACTAAAATATAAAAACTTTACCTACTTCATTAATATGAAACATTCTAAAAAAATGTTTAAAAACAAAACTGTGACGTTTTAGTCCCAAAGCGAACAATATCAATAGTAAATTATTGTCTCCACAACACAATCTAAAATAACGATAAGGTCCAAAAGTAATATTATTCTTTTTATATATTTTATATTTTATATATATATATATATATGTGTATAGTCCTTTTATGATATAGAAATATGCAGAAAAATCACGATGTAACTATTGAATATAAAGTGGAGTAGTCAGAAATAAAGATGATTAATTATGCATGACCATCACCACTTCTGTTTGTTTCATATCACAGAAGAATACTTTAATCGAAGTCCAGGAACGACAACCTAAAAGACTAGGGCCATTAACAATTATTGAGAATTTGATTGACGGTATGAACCGCTGTGGTAATGTTAAAGTAAAAAAAAATGGTTTGTGTTTGTTTTAAGAGTCACTGATGTATTTATATCTCTTTATTGCTAATAGATAATTATATACATATATACATATATTAATCCTGATACACAGAAATATTAGGTCTGGGTTCAAAATCTTTTATCAATTCTTTCTGTATTTTGGTATTCTTGAAAGTTGTGTTGTAATCTTCAACCTTGTCGTTGTTCTGAAGGTTATTACTGGTTTTGTGGCAATCCTTAATATTCTCCGGAGAAAGAATTTATCGATTCTTCATGCATGAGGTGGTCGATTTCTTCCACCACTGCCACTTCTTTGTCAACACCTTCCAAAATTTTGCCATTCTTGCCCCCGTCCTTCTCTCCTTTTCCAATCCTAGGTCTTATCTTCTTGCTAAAAGACAAAATTAAGATTTTTTTTTTTCAATACGTATGTCAATAAAATTAAATAAAAATCGATAAAAGAGTCAAGTCAGTTAAATTTGTACAATTTTAGCATATTAAAATCTATTTAATATAATCAAATCTATAATCTTTTCAAGAAGAATTCAAGTGTTTGAGAGAAAAGTCCATAAGAAATAATACAACTGAGATACACTACAAAATAATGACTTCATTACTACATTACTCTTTTGGTGTCTGGCGATGCATAAAATGGATCTTATAATAAGACTGGTTTTCTATTCCTTCATCTACTCATTCTCCGTAATCCCAACATATTGTTTCTTTCATGTAATTTTATAATTATGTTTTTTTCATCATTTAATCACTGCATGCAATTTCTTAGAGCAATATCCACAGAAACTTCTTGATTTTTATTGGACCGTATTGCTTTAGAATGCTAAACAAAGTAGAAAATTAAATTAAAATCTTAGTAGGTAATTTTTTTCCCAAAAAAATTCAGGAATAAAAGCATATAAGCTTTTTTTCTTCTCTTTTTTTTAAAAAAACAACGTCAACAACCTGGCAACCATAGGGTTGAAAGAAATGATATGTCTTTCCATGCATTCTGGAAGACAATTTTCATTTATTCATGACATTAAAAAATTAAAGTAAATTTGGTGAAACTGTTGAGAATCAAACTCAAACTGTTCTGCTTCTGGTACATTATTTCACAAAGAATTTGGAAGGTTAAATGGTGACCAAATTAAACATATGACCTATGAATTTGAAGCTCTAGATGTCTAGTTTCTGATGGTTCAAATTTTATATGCATTGGAATCTTCTAGAAAAAGTTATAACAGTTTTAGTAACAAATGTTCAGTGAACTTATGCACTGTTCATCAAATTGTTTGTTTTTAAATTTATTATTAGTTTAATTGTTGTAATTTGAAGTGCCTAATGTAAGACTATAAATAGTGGTCTTGTATTTCATTGTGAAGTCACGTTAAAAAGGAAATTCATCCAAGAAAATTCAGTTTGTGTCAAATCTTCTAGTTCCTTTTCTCTTCTTTAAATATTTTGAATACTCTTTTTTGTCATTAGAAACAAGATAATTTAATAAAACTCAACAAACTTTTTTTATTTATTACAACTTACAATACACTTAAAATAGAATCGTTCATCTCTAGAATGATACAACATTAATGTACCTAATTATAACCATAATGATGTCTTATGACACACATTTTTATTGCACATACATATATAGATTATGCAACCAACAACAGATCAAAAGTACCATTACTTGGGCAATACGGGTAATCCATTTTTATTGAGACATATTAATTAATACTGATAGAAAGGAAAATTAGGTTCAGCACGATAAAAAGGAAAAAAATTAGGTTCAGCAGGATAAAAATCTTTCCCCGATTCTTTCACTGTCTCGGCATTGTATGGATAACCATCGAGCTTAGCCTTGTTGGTGGAACCAAACACTTGTACCTTACCGCTATTCTGGTCATTACCGTTTGTGTGCCAATTCTTTATATTATTCTTGCCGGAGAGAGAAGTCGATTCTTCTTGCTGCATAAGCTGGTCGATTGCTTCCACCACCTCCGTCACATCTTTCTCAACTAAACTTTGCAAATTTTTGTACTCACCGGGGGGTCCAACTCTTGCTGCCGTGATGCCTGAAACCTAAATTAAAAGACGAGATATAATTATTCATATATATTATATAGCTTCAATTCACGTTGAAATATAAAAAGCTTACCATGGCCAGTGAGAAGAGTGTCATGAGAAGTATGAAATTAGCAGAAGGAGCCATATCGTGAAGCTTGATTAATTTCGGAAAGTATAAAAAATCCACTGATGAGTGAGTCTCCAAACACATAAACCATGCATACTATTTATAATATTTTGGGATGAGTAGAGTTACAAATATTTCTAACTATGGTTAAAAACTACTATAGTTAAATTTTTAAATAATTTAATAATTCTTTCATATATATATATATATATATATATTTAAGGGATATATCTTAAGAGATTTTGTGAACATATTTCTACTTTTCGTTTTATTGGTTTTGATTATTTTTCCAAGCCACATATTTATCTTCCCAATTTTTTCCCCTTATAAAATCCTATAGTCTTCATCTTTTGATTAGGGCCTATAACTGTTTGATTGACAAACTTAGTCCACCAACCTTTGTATATCAGAAACCTCCACTTAATTTGCCATAATCCAAAGATAGTTTTAATATATATATATATATATTTTTAATGATTGTTTGTAATCAATAATTGTCTGTGGGTGGGGTACTAAAAGTAAATATTTAAAATATTTATTATAACAAGACTTAGTTGACATATAATCCTCCACAACACAATCTTTTAAAAAAATAAGGTCAAATAGTAATATTATATTATTTTCCCTTTTATTGCAATGTCATATATATGCAGGGAGTCTTTTTAATGGGAAAAAGAAAAAGGCTCATATTTTGATATAGAACCAATCCATATAAAGTAGAGTAGTCAGAGATCAAGAATAATGCTTCACCACCACCACCACTACCACTTAAGTTTGTTTGTTAATTATCCTGGAGACAAAATCATGCAGAAGGGGTACAATTATTTAACCTTTATTATCATCACCTAAAAAGAAAAAGAGGAAAAAATTTAATCAAGTTCCAGGAACCACAAACTTAAAGATATATAGGACCATTATCTATTATTGAGAATGTCGACGGTATTAACCGCCGCGGTAACGTTAAAGTAAAAAAATTATAATTTAATTTAATATTTATAATTCTTATGCATGTCGAGTTAATTAATGTTGAGTTTTATTATGAAAAAATTGTTATCACAGAATTAATTGTATGCTGCTAGAGTGAGGTCAAATAATGTCCTGTGATACGTATGCATGCGCCTGATAAATACATATATTGCTTACTGTATATAATATAACAAACTCACATGAGTGATAGTTCAACCAAAAAAAACTATTTGCGCTGGCAAGAATGGATCTCATAAATATACGAGTGGTTTTCTTCCTTCTTCCTATACTCCTCGTGATGACTCTGCAGCAGGTAATTAATCCGGTCGGACATCTTTGTTTTCTTTCAATTAATTATACTGTTTTCCTTTATCTTTTTCTCTTCAGTAACTTCTCACTAACCAAATATTTTCAGGCTGCAAGTGAAATAGATGATCATTCCAATATTAATAATATTCCCAGCACCGGCAACGGCAACGGCAAGGCTAATGTATTACGACTTCACAGTATGGACATGATGGATTCTCATCAAGATGATCAGAAGAATGGTAGTGGAGAAAGAATCCATCGTACAGACCACCACATGATGATGATGATGACTAGTACTGATTCACCCTCTGCTCTTGCGTTTTTGAAACCGGAAGATCTTAAGAAAGGCAAAACTATGCTGCTCTATTTTCCCAAGACACTTTTTTCATTCTCTAAATTCTTGCCTAGAGAAGCTGCCGACGAAATCCCATTTTCTTCACAACAACTCCCCACCATTCTTCACTACTTTTCCATCCCTCAGGGGTCTCCTCGAGCTGCAGCCATGAAAGATACACTGACAGCATGCGAAACAAAGCCCATCGAGGGAGAGACAAAGGTGTGTGCAACTTCCATAGCCACCATGCTTGATTTTGCTAAACATATCTTCGGAAACGACGACAGCAAAAAAATCCAAATTATATTCACCAGTTACAAAACAAATCTAACTGCCCAGCTACAGAATTACACCATTACTGAAGTTCCCAAAGATATTTCGCCTCCCAAGATGGTTGCCTGCCATACCATGCGTTATCCGTACGGAGTTCTTTTCTGTCATCACCAAGAGAAGGGTAAGCTGTATAAGGTTCAATTAGTAAGTCTTGAGCATGGCGACGAGATTGAAGCCATTGTCGTTTGTCACATGGATACTTCTCAATGGGACCCTAACCATATTTCCTTCCGCGCGCTGGGAATCGAACCCGGGACCCAACCAGTTTGCCATTTCTTTCCCCCAGACAAGAACCTTTTACTTCTTCCATCTACTTAATTCGACCCTGTGAAAGAATTTTATATATCATCTGGTTTTAGTACTTGCACATCATTAATTAATAAAAATAATGTGTAATGTTGTATAATTGTGTAATATTCATAAAAAATAAAATAAAATGTGTGGAATAATAATATTAGTATCAATTTATATATATATATATATATATTTATTTTATGATTTGAGTTTATAATTTTTCCTGAGATTGCTACCAATATCTTCTTGTCTCTTCTCACCCTTCACCTATATATCTTATATATATAAGATTACAATTTTTTATGACATAATGTATAATTTTTTGAAACTTTGAAGTTTTATTATCTTTTTATTTTTTATATTAATAATGATATTTTATTTAATTTAAATTGTGATGATATTGTAATTGTTTCAATGTTTTTAATGTTATTGTATAGTTAATGACACTTGTTTTTTATTTTAATTTATATATTTATTTTTTGATGTTTGACTTTCTCTTTATTTATCTAAATTTACATTAATTTTTTTTTAATGTCTCCTGTTATACGTAAATAATTTTGATTTTTTTTTAATATTGACTTCTCAGTAATTCTTGATTTTTTTTGGTTTTAAAAAGTATTTTATATAACAAGAAATTTAAAGAACTTAATTTTTTTTTTCATATCTCACTTTCTTTTTGTTTATCTCAATTTTATTAAATTTTTTTTATGACTTAATGACTTTTAACTTTTTTGTATTCTTGACTTCTAAGTATTTTATCATTTTGTTTTTTTTTTAAATTTTCACTTCTTTTTATATTCTTGACTTTTTGGTTATTTTAAAAACAAATTATCTAACAAAAAAATTTAAATAACTTTTTTTTTTGGTACTTTTCTCTATTTTCTTGTTCAGCTGCGTACATAAATATAGGTTGAGAGATGAAAATCGTAACTAAATTAAAAATTTTAGTAGTATTTATTCTAATAATTTTTTATTTATAATTAATTATGACGATCTTATGTTGTAATTTTATTTTAAAAAAATATTGAAAGAAAAAAATATTAAAAGGCAATATATACATTCAGTACCTAGGGAAGGAATGTGTAGACTAGTGTATATATTTATAGGCAAATTGGTATAAATAGTCCCCAAACTATGAAGGTTTGGTGATATTGGTCCCCAAACTATTTTTTTGTGGGATTGGTCCCCAAACTATAAAAAAATTGTGACATTGGTCCTTCCGTTAAAAATTCTGTTAAATCACCGTTAAGTTAAAAAAAAAAAAAAAAAAACTTCATGGACATTTATGTCATTATACTATTTAAATATAAGTAAAATTGGTATAAATAGTCCCCAAACTATAGACTTTTGGTGACATTGGTCCTCAAATTATTTTTTTGGTGGGATTGGTCCCCAAACTATGAAAAATTGTGATATTGGTCCTTCCATTAAAAATTATATTAAATCACAAGTTAAGTTTAAAAAAAAAAATAAATAATAGTAGAGTTGGTAAACTTTAATTTATTGACATTCTTCAAGATTTTTTCTTTGAATAAGAATTTTTTTTTTACTGTAAAATGTTGAAATTGTTATCATATAAAACTTTTGACTATTTTTTCTACTCTAATTTCATCTAAAAATCCCCAAAAAAAAATGAAAAAGACAAATATAATTTTACAAAGCACAAAATAAGAAATAAAATAAGAAAAATTGATATAAAATATATAATTTATTCCAGTAATCTGCAATAAAGTTTTAGAAAATGTAAAATAATGTTTATTTTGTGTATTTCCTTTTTTTTCTTTTGTTGATATTTTTTTATTTGAGTTATAAAAATGATTTTTAATAATTATCAATGATTTACGCATTAATATTTTGGGCATAAAAATAATATATTAATTGTTTATATTTTTTAAAAATGATATATGTTATTAATTTTTTTTTTAAACTTAACTTGTGATTTAATATAATTTTTAATAGAAGAACCAATATCACAATTTTTTCATAGTTTGGGGACCAATCCCATCAAAAAAATAATTTGGGGACCAATGTCACCAAAAGTCTATAGTTTGGGGACTATTTATATCAATTTTCCTTATATTTAAATAGTGTAATGACATAAATGCCCATGAAGTTTTTTTTTTTTTAAACTTAACGATGATTTAACGGAATTTTTAACGGAAGGACCAATGTCACAATTTTTTTATAGTTTGGGGACCAATCCCACCAAAAAAATAGTTTGGGGACCAATGTCACCAAACCTTCATAATTTGGGGACTATTTATACCAATTTGCCTATATTTATATAATTATTGAGCAGTTAGTCTCAACTAACATGCAAATAGTAGTTTGATATATAATTCAAATCCACCAAATAAAATTGCTAATAACTGTGTTTTATCAATCTCATAAGAATTGAGAAAATTACTTTAATTTCAAATATTTTAGAACCACATATATATATATATATATATATATATATATATATATATATTTTTCCTCTCTCCATTTGCTAAAATTTTCACAATTATTTTACTTTAGTTATGATCATAGTGCTACTCAATTATTATTTTTTGCCGTTATTCATGATGAGGAAAACGAGATCCATACAATTTATTGGGTTCATACAATAATTCAGTGGGACTAAAAATTGATGTCTTTTTTTTTTGTTTTCTTTAATCTAGGATCATTATCTAAAATAAGAATGCGGACAAGGTTATTTTAAACTTAAATTAAATTCAAAATATATCCTTGATAAATTAAGTATAAATATTTAAATATCTCTATACCAATTTAATCTGGAAAATAATTTTCATTTATCCATGATAATAAAAATTAAAGAAAACAAGCTTAAATTGGGCCAATTATGAAAACTCAAGGAAGATTTATTATCTATTACAATTTATAACACACTAAAAGAAGAATCATTCATCTTTACAATGATACAACATCAATATACGTAATTATAACCTGAATAATGTCTCATAACATCACACAATTGCATATATATAATGCAACTAATAAGGGAAACGTGGATTCAAGACTTAATCCACTTTTATTCTGATCCTTTCTGCTGATTTAATTTGACTTGACAAACACACACACACATATACATATATTAATCCTGAAACACAGAAAGATTAGGTCTGGGTTCAAAATATTTAATCAATTCTTTCTGTGTTTTGACATTCTTGAAAGTTGTGTTGTAATCTTCAACCTTGTCGTTGTTCTGAAGGTTATTACTGGTTTTGTGGCAATCCTTAATATTCTCCGGAGAAAGAATTTATCGATTCTTCATGCATGAGGTGGTCGATTTCTTCCACCACTGTTCCAAATTTTTGCCATTCTTGCCCCCGTCCTTCTCTCCTTTTCCAATCCTAGGTCTTATCTTCTTGCTAAAAGACAAAATTAAGAAAAAAAAATTTTCAATACTTATGTCAATAAAATTAAATAAAAATCGATAAAAGAGTCAAGTCAGTTAATTAATTTGTACAATTTTAACATATTAAAATCGATTTAATATAATCAAATCTATAATCTTATCAAGAAGAATTCAAGTGTTTGAGAGAAAAGTCCATAAGAAATTACAATTGAGATACACTACAAAATAATGATTTCATTACTACATTACTTTTTTGGTGTCTGACGATGCATAAAATGGATTTTATAATAAGACTGGTTTTCTATTCCTTCATCTACTCATTCTCCAAGTAATTCCAACATATTGTTTCTTTCATGTAATTTTATAATTATGTTTGTTTCATCATTTAATCACTGCATGCAATTTCTTAGAGCAATATCCACAGAAACATCTTGATTTTTATTGGACCGTATTGCTTTAGAATGCTAAACAAAGTAGAAAATTAAATTAAAATCTTAGTAGGTAATTTTTTTCCCAAAAAAATTCAGGAATAAAAGCATATAAGCTTTTCTTCTCCATTTTTTTTTTTAAAAAAACAACCTCAACAACCTGGCAACCATAGGGTTGAACGAAATGATATGTCTTTCCATGCATTCTGGAAGACAATTTTCATTTATTCATGACATTAAAAAATTAAAGTAAATTTGGTGAAACTGTTGAGAATCAAACTCAAACTGTTCTGCTTCTGGTACATTATTTCACAAAGAATTTGGAAGGTCAAATGGTGACTAAATTAAACATATGACCTATTAATTTGAAGCTCTAGATGTCTAGTTTCTGATGGTTCAAAGTTTAGATGCATTGGAATCTTTTAGAAAAAGTTATAACAGTTTTAGTAGCAAATGTTCAGTGAACTTATGCACTGTTCATCAAATTGTTTGTTTTTAAATTTATTATTAGTTTAATTGTTGTAATTTGAAGTGCCTAATGTAAGCCTATAAATAGTGGTCTTGTATTTCATTGTGAAGTCACATTAAAAAGGAAATTCATCCAAGAAAATTTCTATTTGTGTCCAATATTCTAGTTCCTTTTCTCTTCTCTAAATATTTTGAATACTATTGTTTGTCATTAGAAATAAGATAAATTAATAAAACTCAACAAACATTTTTTATTTATTACAACTTACAATACACTTAAAACAGAATCATTCATCTCTAAATTGATACAACATTACTGTAGGTATTTATAACCCCAATGATGTCTCATCACACACATTTTTATTGCATATATATATATATATATATATATAGATTTTGCAACCAACAACAGATCAAAAGTATCATTACTTGGGCAATACGTGTAGTCCACTTTTATTGAGACATGTTAATTAATAGCGGTGATAAAGTAAAGGATAAGGTTCAGCAGGATAAAAATCTTTCCCCAATTCTTTCACTGTCTCGGCATTGTATGGATAACCATCGAGCTTAGCCTTGTTGATGGAACCAAACACTTGTACCTTACCGCTCTTCTGGTCATTACCGTTTGTGTGGAAATTCTTTATATTATTCTTGACGGAGAAAGAAGTCGATTCTTCTTGCTGCATAAGCTGGTCGATTGCTTCCACCACCTCCGTCACATCTTTCTCAACTAAACTTTGCAAATTTTTGTACTCACCGGGGGGTCCAACTCTTGCTGCCGTGATGCCTGAAACCTAAATTAAAAGACGAGATATAATTATTCATATATATTATATAGCTTCAATTCACGTTGAAATATAATACATTGAAATATAAAAAGCTAACCATGGCCAGTGAGAAGAGTGTCATGAGAAGTATGAAATTAGCAGAAGGAGCCATATCGTGAAGCTTGATTAATTTCGGAAAGTATCAAAAATCCACTGATGAGTGACTATCCAAACACGTAACAATGCATACTATTTATAATATTTTGGGATGAGTAGAGTTACAATTTCTAACTATGGTTAAAAACTATAGTTAAAGTTTTAAATAATTTAATAATTCTTATATATATATATATATATATATATTTAAGGAATATGTCTCAACAGATTTTGCAACAATACTAGTAGTTTTGGTTTTATATATTAGTTTTGATTATTTTTCCTAAACCACATAGTTTTCTTCCCTCTGGTGTTCATCTTTTGATTGACAAACTTGGTCCACCAACTTATGTTCATCAGAAACCTCCTCCTTCACATGTTTTGATGACATTTTTTTTTTTTTTTGGTAAACAATTTTGATGACGTTTAATAAAAGGAAAGTTTTTTACTTGTTAATTTATAATGAATAATTGTTTGCGGGTGTGTATTAAAAATGAATATTTAATATATTTATTCTAACAAGACTTATTTGACATATAATCCTCTGAAACCCTTTATATATATATAACTGTTGGAATTGGGTAAAATCATACAAGAATTGGCTAAAATATAAGAATTTCACGTACTCCATTGTATGAATCTTTCGGAAAGGTGTCAATAAACAAAACAGTGATGGTTTAGACTCAAAGCGGATAATATCATACTAATGTAAGAGTTAGGTGAGGTGGCAGCTCAAACGACTTGGAGGAAGGGGCCCAACAACCGGTATCGGAGGCCAAGGTTTAGGAGTTGTCTAGTGGGCTGCATGTGTGCGATGTGGGGAGAAGCCCTTAATGTAATGCCCGGCGATGGTGGTGCCTTGTTTCGAAAGTCTTTTTGACCATGTTGAAGGTCGACGACAGGTTCCGGAGAGGAGGTCACGGGTATGTGGTAGTCCAACGGTGCAACAAGATATTTCACTTGAGGAGAGGCCAATGGGCAAATGGTCCTTGGTTTGAGGGAGGATTGTTGGGGTTGGATGTCAACTCAATTCCCACATCTAAAAATCATGTAGGAATTGGCTAAAATATAAAAATTTTACCTACTTCATTAATATGAAACGTTCTAAAAAAATGTTTAAAAACAAAACTGTGACGTCTTAATCCCAAAACGGACAATATCAATAGT
Organism: Cynanchum wilfordii; assembly: GCA_025388415.1. NCBI lineage: Eukaryota > Viridiplantae > Streptophyta > Magnoliopsida > Gentianales > Apocynaceae > Cynanchum > Cynanchum wilfordii. The sequence goes on along the minus strand of JAHSUH010000812.1, from coordinate 8,018 downwards.
AAATTATTGTCTCCACAACACAATCTAAAATAACGATAAGGTAAAAAAGTAATATTATTCTTTTTATATATTTTATATTTTATATATATATATGTATAGTCCTTTTATGATATAGAAATATGCAAAAAAATCACGTGTAACTATTGAATATAAAGTGGAGTAGTCAGAAATAAAGATGATTAATTATGCATGACCATCACCACTTCTGTTTGTTTCATATCACAGAAGAATACTTTAATCGAAGTCCAGGAACGACATGTTGAGAATCAATGTCAGCCCATAATAAGTAATCTTAACCTCAATTTAAAGCTAAATAATATTGTTCAAGCTCAATGTTAGTTTGATGATGTAATTATTTACAATTGCAAAATTAGGTGAGCTTGGTAGGTGAGATTGTGTGGTATAGATTTCATTTAGTTTCCTATAAATACCTAAGTACTTAAGCTTTGTAAATCATAAAAATGAAAAACAAAGTTGTTTGTTAAACAAGAAAAGCTTTGCTCCTTAGTGCTTTGTGAGTTCTCTTTAGAGTGTTTTTTATTTTCTTCTCAAGATAATTTAGAGTTGTGTACTCTATTTATTCAACAATTGGTATCGGAGCAAGGTTGTGAGTTAGGTTGTCTAATCTCTTGAAAGTCTTAGTACGCTCTGTGGTTGCAGTTGTGACTGATCTTCCACATCATAAACGATTTCTTGAGATTGTTAGTAAGAGAGTTTCTTAGTGTCGTGAGTAGTCTGTGACTCTGCAAGCTTTGTGTCAAAGTTAGCTTGTTTAGTATTACCGAGGTACTACCAACACGATGGGTGATCTTCAAGTCGTTGGAGGAATCAAGAAGCTCAATAACCAAAACTACAACATGTGGGCAACATGTATGGAGTCTTACCTACAAGGTCAAGACTTGTGGGAGGTTGTCGGTGGTGGTGAAGTTACACAACCGGCAGTAGAAGATGCTAATGGCGTCTTGCGAAAGTGGAAAATTAAAGCAGGTAAAGCGATGTTTGCTTTAAAAACCACAATTGAAGAAGAAATGTTGGAACACATTCGGGATGCCAAAACACCGAAGGAAGCATGGGATACTTTTGTTACACTCTTTTCAAAGAAGAACGATACAAAATTGCAACTTCTTGAGAACGAGCTGCTATCGATGTCACAACGTGACATGACAATTGCCCAATATTTTCACAAGGTGAAATCAATATGTCGCGAAATTTCGGAGTTAGATTTGACAGCGTCTATTGGCGAAGCCAGGATAAAGAGAATAATTATCCATGGTTTGAGATCCGAATATCGAGGGTTCGTTGCTGCTGTACAGGGATAGCCGACACAACCATCACTTGTTGAGTTTGAAAATTTGCTTACAGGTCAAGAAGCTATGACCAAGCAAATGGGAGGAATATTACTGAAGGGTGAAGAGGAAGTTCTCTACGCCAACAAAAGCAAAAGCAGTTTCAAACGACATACTGGTAGTGGATCTAATAGGGATGGTGACAAGATGCAAAGTTACCAAGGAAAGGGAAGCTCTCGTCTAGGGGAGGCTTCAGAAGAATCGCGGCAATAGCAGAAAGTTCGAAGGTAAGTGTTACAACTGTGGGAAGATAGGTCACATGGCAAAAGATTGTTGGGCCAAGAAAAAGCATGTTGAAAGTAATGCTGCTACTTCCAATTCTAAAGAGATTTCCGAAGATAGTTGGGATGTCGGGTTACCTGCTCGCTATGGAAGAAGAAGAATTAGCTCTCACAGTAACAACACCAAAACGAATTGACTATTAGAATGATTGGATCGTAGACTCGGGTTGCTCAAATCATATGACGGGTGATAAAATGAAGTTGCAAAACCTGTCAGAGTACAATGGAAGTCGTGTGGTGGTGACAGCTGACAATTCAAGGTTACCAATAGTTCACATTGGTAAGACGACAGTAACACCTAGAAATAATTCTAACCACACTACAAGAAATTTCAAGATTTGCGACGGATTTGGCCGTTGCAATTTGCGACCGATTTGCGACTGCTTTGGCCGTTGCAATTTGCGACCGATTTGGCCGTCGCAATTTGCGACCGATTTGCGACCAATTTGACGGTCGCAATTTGCGACCTATTTAGCCGTCGCAATTTACGACCGATTTGCAACCATTTTGGCCGTCGCAAATTTGCTACTATTTAGGCAGTAGCTATTTTTTATTAAAAAATTATTTGTTTTTGGAAGAATATTATTATTATTTAGTTTATAATTTTATAAAATCATTTATTAAATATCTAAAAAATTATATAAATATATCCAAAAAAGATTATTTAAATATAATTAAATAATATAACAATAAAAATCTTAAATAATAATATTTCTAACATATATATAAAATCCAAATAATAAAAAATTCTAAATTTCATTATAATAATAATATATAAAATTCAATGAACAAAACATTCTAAATACATTTTAAATTTCATTCTAATAACAAAATATTTAAAAAACCCCAATACATTATAATAATACCAATTCTAATAATGTCATTTCTTGCATGTTTTTTCACTTTCTTGTTTGTGTTGAACTTCTTCAGACCTTCAACATCCATGTACTCGAGACCAATTTCTTCAACCTACAATAAATTTGAATATGCAAAATAAAATGTTAGTAAGATTTCTTTCAACAAAAAAAAAAATGTCAGAAGTGAATATGCCTCATCCTCCTTCCAATTTTAGCCATATCTTCATAACCTTTTTTTTCACTGCCTTCATAAGAAGCCAACTTATGTATACATTGGATATTTAAAATAAAATAAAATACATTGTATACAAGTCAACCATTTTTTCTCATTTTCTGTCATAGTAGTGCTTAGTACAATTATTCATTCTTCCATTTAATTCATATTATTCTTGAGCCTAGAAAAGAAATTAATTTATGATCAGAAGCCTTTTTTCTTTTCTTGTTTTCCTCTTTCCCAAGCTCAAACATCAGGCAACCATAAGTAACATGAATGTAATATAAGCATATAAAGTTGTATTATTTCAGGTAATACATTTAACCAAAGTGGTTATCAAATCATCTTTTGGTAAAATAACATATATATATATATAAACATAACCCCAAAATAATTTATACTTTCACACAGAGTGAAACAATAATTTGCAAAGTAGAGTGATAAAAAGAATTCATATTTTATAACAAATACCTCCTCATATTCCTCCTTAAAGGACCTTTGCTGAATGCCCAATCAACATGAATAGTCTGGTTTAGCAAATTTGTTCCATCCAAGTCATTTGTGGCCCTTTGAGCTTCTTCAAAGTTTTCATACTCAATAAGAGAGTAACCCTTCAAAACATATCCAATTCAGTAAATCCAGTCTAAAACAACTTAGAACAAGTTAACTAATAGACATCATCAAGTCTAGCAAATGATTTACTAATCATGTCATAAACCTTTCTACCTAAACTTAACCCCACTAAACCATTAGACAAGGAGAGGAACTTCATAAAGGCTAAACTTAAATGATTAAGTTTAATATTTTAAAAAAATAAAATAAAATGACAAAATAAACAAAACTTCCTCTTTACCCATAAATTACAGGAAATTAGGCTCTTCATCAATGAGATAATCCTTAGAGAATCTGCAAGATTTGCATTTCCTTAAAAAATAGTTTGGACATATAATATATTAAAGGAAAAATGGAGAAGAAAGAGATTCTTGTCTTTCCTTCACAGTTTTTCCTAAATGATAGCAAGAATAACTGATTTTTCTCTTTAGCTCACAGTTGACACAGTGCATCCCCTATCACCTCATAGCAATTTATACCAAATCCAGTTGGTTTCTCAAGCACTTTAAGCAATTATCCATAATTACTGAAGAAACAATAATACTCCCTTCTTGTGGGAATTGAATGTCCATATTTGACTTAACACAAAATATAGGAGATTATTTATCCATAAAATAGTTACAAAATTACCTTTGCTTTAATAATAGAACAATGTGCAAAGAAGTTTTATCAACCATAATCCATATGACTACAGAATTGATGTACTAAGGAAGAACAATAACATACAACTGCACTATTAAATTTCTAGATTCAGTACTGACATAATTAAACTAGCACGGATCATATAGAAAAGAACAACAAAGGAAACACATGGAGTCAAATCAAAAGATCAAAAGAAGAAGAATCATCAAAAGTGATCATGATTCGAATTTTTTATACATCCATCGAGTATATCCACGACATTCAAACACAAACCACAAAATTTATATAAAAAATTTAAAAAAAAAAAAATCGAACCTCAATAACAAATCATAAACCAAATTAACAACACAAAAAAATTAAAAAAACAGGTTTCCACTAACCTGAAGAAGAGAGGTAGAGAAATTAACCTCAAGATTAAGCCGACTACGGGAACAAGAAATTAACCTCAAGATTTGATGATGTCTTTGGCTCTATCGAACATACAGGGAATTGGAGGTAGCATTCTACTGATGTTAAGTCATGGACTGGTTTCTTCAGCCCTTTTTCTATGTGTTGGTGTTCTATATGACCGAAGATGCTTTGCCACCCAATCGGCCGAAGCATTGGCTAATCTGTTCACCCTTTATACCGACCAGCTGTGGTGGGACATCAGGAGTTGCTGCACATCACTAACAATAGGCCTCAGGATAGAGAAGCTAACCCTAGAAGAAGAAGAAGGGGAAGAAGGGGCGGCGGGTGTGGGGAGATAGAAAGGCTAACCCTAGAAGAAGAAGAAGAAGGGAAAGAAGGGAAAGAAGGGGAAGAAGGGGCAGCGGGTGTGGGGAAAAAGAAAGGAGAGAAGGAAAGATATATTTTTAATCATTTAATAAAAGATAATTATATAAATTTAATAATATTTTATAATTTTAAATATAATTTATCAAATACATTTGTAAATAATAAATAAATAATACATTTCAAATCTTTTGTTATGAAAATTTTAAACACATGAGAGTTATAACGTACCACTGTCCTACAAAAATTGAAAAACTAAAAGAATTGTTGTGATGGTAACATGTTTTATGAAATTTAGAAAAATTATACATATAGATTCTTTATGTAGATTTTGTCGCAACTTTAAAATTTTAATTTAAATGTTAAAAAGGTGAAACACAATCTATTATATATATATATATATATATATATATATATATATATATATATATATTTACATATTAGAAAACAATGTATATCTTCTAATTGTCAAAGTAATACTATGTTTTAATTTTTAATTAATTGTTAAAAACTTATAGATGATTTATACCTATATATATTCTCATAAAAGTTAATATTAAAATAACATTATATATTAAATTTTTCTCTTGATCATTGTCCATATTCTATTAAATTAATATATATAAATACTCAAAAGTTAATAACTAATTGATTATGGATGTCAGTTGACCTATAACAATTGGTATGAGTGGATATCCGAACTATTAGAGTTAAATGTTATATCATATGTATGAGAGATATATTTAGAGTCTCGAACATCGTTGGTTAATGTTGGACTCGGACAAATTATGTTTAGTTGAATGTGATATGATATACTCAAAGTCAATGTGATATATATTTTTTCATATAATAAAGACGATGCTAAATAATTAATTATATGCTAAGTGGATATGATTGTTTTTAAGATAATGTGTTAATACTGATGAAGATTATTCTTCTAAATTGTTGTAAGTGGTAGGCCTACTAAGTAAGATTCTGTCCATTTCATTTATTCTTATATATATTAAGTTAATATTACAATAATGCTACATATTAAAATTTTATCTTGGTCATTATCCCTCAAAATTTCAAACAAATACAAAATGTTCAAAATTTTCCCGGCAAAATCGAAATTAAAGTTTTCCCACCAACAATTTTTTAAATAAACTAAAACCTCATTTCAAAATTATATTATCTTTACATCCTATCTTTCCCGAAGGTCATCGCAAAATCGGTCGTAAAATAACAACGGCTAACATCCAGTCGCAAAAGTCGGTCGCAAATTGTGACAACTTAGGTGGTCGTCACAAAATCGATCGCAAATTTACAACTGCTAAAAATCAGTCGCAAAAACAATTCAAAATTCAAAATTTTCTAAAATTCTCCCTCCAAAACCTAGAAAATAAAGTTTTCCCTCCTATAAATTTTCAAATAAACTAAAATCTCACCAAACTTTGATGCCAATTCAAATTAAGGAAAGAAAAAGATGATAATTAAAAAATTTAAAAATAATAATTAAGAAAAAGATCAAACCAAATATTTATTGATTTATATAAATACTAATATAATAAAATAATAATATAAACAAAAATATATTATCTTTGCTATTGAGTATTGTTATACACTTTTATAATTTTAAATACAAATAAGTAAAAAATTATATTACGAAAGAAGGAGAAATTATATTATGTTTGCTATATTATTAGAATATAAAAATAAAAAATTTAAACTATCAAATTATAATTACACATATAAATAAAACAAAAAACTTAAATTTGAATATAAAATATATTGAATTTTATATATCCATTGAAAAAATCTATCACAAAAATCGGACGGCTTAGATGGCCATCACAAAGTTGGTAGCAAATTTGCAACCGATTTGAGGCCGTCGCAAAATTAGTTGCAAATTGCGATGGATTTGTGGTCGTCGCAAAAATTGGTCGCCATGTGCGACGGATTTGTGGCTGTCACAAAAATTGGTCGCAATTTGCGACGGATTTGTAGCCGTCGCAAAAATTGGTCGCAATTTGCGACGGATTTGTGGCCGTCGCAAAAATTGGTCGCAATTTGCGACGGATTTGTGGCCGTCGCAAATATTGGTCGCAATTTGCACGGATTTGTGGCGACGTCGCAAATATTGGTCGCAATTTGCGACGGATTTGTGGCCGTCGCAAAATTGGTCGCAATTTGCAACGGATTTGAGGCCGTCGCAAAAATTGGTCGCAAATTCCAGTTTTTCTTGTAGTGCCATGTGCTACTTCAAGATGTTTATCATGTCCTAGGAATGAAGAAAAATTTGCTATCCGTGGCTCAATTGACATCATCAGGCCACTATGTCTTGTTCGGTCCACATGATGTAAAGGTGTATCGTGATCTCAAAATCTCAGGAAAACCAACAATAGAGGGGCGACGATTGGAGTCTATCTACGTGATGTCAGCAGAGTCTGCATATGTTGACAAGACAAGGAAAAATGAGACAGCAGATCTATGGCACATGCGGTTAGGTCACGTTAGCTATTCAAAGCTAAGTGTGATGGCGAAAAAGTCGATGCTTAAGGGGCTTCCTCAACTTGACGTGCGAACAGACACGGTCCGTGCAGGATGCCAGTATGGTAAAGCACACCAATTGCCATATGAGGCATCGGAGTTTAAGGCAAAAGAACCATTAGAGTTAATTCACTCTGACGTGTTTGGGCCTATTAAGCAACGATCAATTGGCGGTATGCAGTACATGGTGACATTCATTGATGACTTCTCAAGGTATGTATGGGTTTTCTTTATGAAAGAAAAATCGACACATTGTCAAGGTTTAAAGAGTTCAAAGAGTTAGTTGAAGGAGAAGTGGAAAAGAAGATTTGTTGCTTGCGCACAGACAACGGGGAGAATATAGCTCAGGTGAGTTCTCTCACTACCTAAGGGGAATGTCGAATACGTCATCAATACACTTGTGCCAACACACCGCAACAAAAAGGGTGTAGCCGAGAGAAAGAACCGACATCTTGCGGAAATTTGTCGAAGTATGCTACATGCAAAGAACGTCAAGGGGAAAGGTTTTGTGGGCAAGCATGAGGACTGTAGCCCTTGTGATCAATAGACTTCCTCAACCTAGGTTAGAATTTGTTTCACCCTTTGAGAAATTATGGAACATGAAACCTACAGTTAGCTACTTTCAGTAGTTTTGGTGGTGTATGTTATGTATTTGTTCCCGATCATTTACGAAGCAAGTTTGACAAGAAAGACATTAGATGTATCTTTGTGGGATACGCTGACCAAAGAAAGGGGGTGGAAATGTTGTGATCCGATGAGTGGA
>JAHSUH010000811.1:0-18044 GCA_025388415.1 Cynanchum wilfordii | reverse complement strand
TTTGATGAGAATAAAGCATTGTTTATATTCAACTTTGTTTCATTGGGTAACATTAGAATTGCTCTCCGGAGCCTTCAATTATTCTTGTACTACCGAAATTGTAGTAACATATGCATCACTCATCTTTAGTGCAATGAAATATTTTTTATTTTGAAGAATAGTATGAGTAGTTGCACTATCAGCAAGACATATATCTTCATCCATATTCTTCAAAAAATGTAAAAATAAAAATATTATAATTAAAGAATAAGAAGATAAATGAAAACACAAGGAATAATAATAATAATAACAATAGCAAAATCATATGAAGCAAAATCATTTGTTTATTTCTAAAACCAACAACCTCTTCTTTTTCATTACACATTGTGTATTCTAATAAGTATAATACAGTTACTTTAGATTCTTTTAGTCTCTAATAAATATAATACATGTTACTTTAAATTCTTTTAGTCTCCAATAAATATAATACATGTTACTTTAAATTCTTTTAATCTCTAATAAATATAATACATGTTACTTTAAATTCTTTTAATCTCTAATAAATATAATACATGTTACTTTAAATTCTTTTTTTTACTCTTAAATATAATACATGTTACTTTTAAATTTTTTTTAGGAAGTTGTATATATATTAAGTATATATATATTATTCATGTTATATTTTGGACTATGTGAAATTAAAAAAATGAAAAAAGTACAACTCATGAAAATAACAACAATTATTCTTGAAAACGAAAATAACAATAGTTAACCTGAATAACAAGTCTTGAAAACTAAACAACAATTATTCTTGAAATGTAAACAACAATACTTGAAAAACAAATCATACTAGGCCAAACGGATTTATGTATTCTCGTCACTCAGAATATCAGTATTTTGTTGCGGATCAAAAAATCGACACATCTAAGTGTGTAGTATCGATAGGATCATTGTCAAGATCATCAAAGAAACTTGCAAAATTTGTTTCCACACCTTTTCCTTTTTCTTGCAATGAAGCTTGATAAAGATCAATAAGGTGTTTTTTGATCGACAAGTTCTTGACCAATGTCCTTTCATCCATAGCAAGAAAACATGAAGTTTCATAATTTTTAACAATTTTTTTATGTCCACTTGTGTCTACTTGTTTGTCCTCTTTATTATTCCATTTTTGATGGAAAGTAGACACATATTTATTATTACGACCACGTCCACGACCACGTCCACGGCCTCGTCCTTCGTCCTCTTCCATTATTATTCATCATAGTCACATTCACTGTGAGGAATGGAACAGAGCTTGGTGGGACGAGTTTCATGATTTTTTAACAATAACTCGTTATTTTGTTCAGCCACAAGAAGGCATGAGATTAATTGTGAGTATTTTGTAAAACCTTTTTCTCGATATTCTGCTGCCGGGAGCACATTCGATGCATGAAAAGTAGAGAAAGTTTTCTCTAACATATCATTGTCATTTACATCTTCTCCACATAATTTTAGTTTAGAACTTATACGGAACATAGCGGAGTTATACTCACTAATGATTTAAAATCTTGCAAACCCAAAAATGCAACCATTCATAACGAGCCTTTGGAAGAATAACAGTTTTTTGGTGGTCATACATTTCCCTTTTAGATTTTTCAAAGAACAAGTGGATCTTTTATCGTTAGGTATTCGGACTTTAGTCCTGCATGAAGATGGTGATGAAGGAATATCATCGCTTTGCGCGATTTTGCATTTTCATTGCATCGAATGTGTCTCGCAGCAGCAATATCGAGAAAAAAGGTTTTACAAAATACTCACAATTAATCTCATGCCTTCTTGTGGCTGAACAAAATAACGAGTTATTGTTAAAAAATCATGAAACTCGTCCCACTGGCTCTGTTCCATTCCCTGAAGTGAATGTGACTATGATGAATAATAATGGAAGAGGACGAGGTCGTGGTTACGGTCGAGGCCGTGGCCGTGGACGTGGTCGTAATAATAAATATGTGTCTACTTTCCATCAAAAATGGAATAATAAAGAGGACAAACAAGTAGACACAAGTGGACATAAAAAAATTGTTAAAAATTATGAAACTTCATGTTTTCGTTGCGGGATGAAAGGACATTGGTCAAGAACTTGTCGTACTGCAAAACACCTTATTGATCTTTATCAAGCTTCATTGCAAGAAAAAGGAAAAGGTGTGGAAACAAATTTTGCAAGTTTCTTTGATGATCTTGACAATGATCCTATCGATACTACACACTTAGATGTGTCAGATTTTTTTGATCCGCAATAAAATACTGATATTCTGAGTGACGGAGAATACATAAATCCGTTTGGCCTAGTATGATTTGTTTTTTTCAAGTATTGTTGTTTACATTTCAAGAATAATTGTTGTTTAGTTTTCAAGACTTGTTATTCAGTTTTCAAGTATTGTTATTTCGTTTTCAAGAATAATTGTTGTTATTTTCATGAATTGTACTTTTGTTCATTTTTTAAAATTTCACATAGTCCAAAATATAACATGAATAACATATATATAATTAATATTTATACAACTTGCTCTTAAAAAAAATTAAAGTAACATGTATTATATTTATTAGAGACTAAAAGAATTTAAAGTAACATGTATTATATTTATTATAGATTAAAAGAATTTAAAGTAACATATATTTATTAGAGATTAAAAGAATTTAAAGTAACATGTATTATATTTTTTAGAGACTAAAAGATTTTAAAGTAACATGTATTATATTTATTAGAGACTAAAAGAATCTAAAGTAACATGTATTATACTTATTAGAGACATACAATGTAATGAAAAAAAGAAGGTTGTTGGTTTAGAAATAAACAAATGATTTTGCTTCATGATTTTGCTATTGTTATTATTAATATTATTCCTTGTGTTTTCATTTATCTTCTTATTCTTTAATTATAATATTTTTATTTTTACATTTTTTAGAAGAATATGGATGAAGATATATGTCTTGCTGATAGTGCAACTACTCATACTATTCTTCAAAATAAAAAATATTTCATTGCACTAAAGATGAGTGATGCATATGTTACTACAATTTCGGGTAGTACAAGAATAATTGAAGGCTCCGGAAGAGCAATTCTAATGTTACCCAATGAAACAAAGTTGAATATAAACAATGCTTTATTCTCATCAAAGTCTCAAAGAAATTTGTTAAGTTTTAAAGATATTCGTCTTAACGGATATCATGTGGAGACTATAAATGAAGGAAATGATGAGTACCTTCATATTACAAGCATTGTTTCGTAAGAAAATAGTATTGGAAAAATTAAATATGTTTTCTTCCTGGCTTGTACTACACAAGAATAAATGCAATTGAAATACATTCAATAAAACCAAGTTTATTGATTCAAAAACATTTACTATTCGGCATGATCGGCTTAGGCCATCCTGGTTCAAGTATGATGCGAAAAATTATTGAAAATTCGCGATGGGCACTCATTGAAAAACCTTAAGATTTTTCAATCAAAAGAATTTTCTTGTGCCGCTTGTTCTCAAGGAAAATTGATTATTAAGTCATCACCAGTTAAAGTTGGAATTGAATCTCCAACATTTTTAGAAAGAATTCAGTGGTGATATATGTGGACCAATCCACCCTTCATGTGGACCATTTCGATATTTTATGGTTCTAATAGACGATCCAGGAGATGGTCTCATGTAAGTTTATTATCAACTCGGAACTTGGCGCTTGCAGATTACTTGCTCAAATTATTAGACTACAGCACAATTTCCAGATTATACAATTAAATCAATACGCCCTGATAATCCTGGTGAATTTTCATCTCGAACTTTCAATGATTATTGTCAATCAATTGGTATAAGTGTTGAACATCCCGTAGCTCATGTTCACACACAAAACGGGTTAGCCGAGTCATTTATTAAAAGACTTCAATCGATAGCTAGACCTATACTTATGAGAACTAAACTACTGCTTCACTGGGGACATGCAATTTTGCATGCAAGAGAAGACTTGTACGCGTAGACCAACAAGTTATCATAAATATTCCCATTACAATCGGCTTATGGTCGGGGGCCAAATATTTCCCATTTTAGAATTTTTGGATGTGCGGTATATGTTCCTATAGCCGCACCACAACGCACAAAAAATGGGACCTCAAAGAAGATCGGGAATATATGTTGGTTTTGATTCTCCTTCTATTATAAAATATCTTGAACCTATGACGGGAGATCTTTTTACGGCACGATTGCCGCATTACATTTGATGAATCAATGTTCCCGGGGATTAGGGGGGAAAAAGAAAAAAACCTGGTAAAAATATTACATGGAATACTTTGCAACATCTTGATACTGTACAAATCAATGTGAACTCGAAGTTCAAAAGATAATACACTTGCAAAGTATAGCAAATCAACTGCCGATGCATTTACCGATCTAAAGAGAGTGACCGAGTCACATATACCTAAAAAATGCTCCTATACGGATTGAAATCCCAATAGGAAAATCAGAATGAAATAGCAAATGAGTCTATAGCACGTCAAAAACGTGGTAGACCAATCGTTCAAAAGATAAAAATCCTCGTAAAAGGGAAGGAGCAAATGTTAATAATGAGCCCGAGATCGATACTCTAGAAGAATCAAGAGACATAATAAAATGAAAGAAATCCGTTAGAAGTTCGGAACCCGAAGAAGCCGAAAAAATTGGAAAAATAGAGAATGATGAGATCTCAATAAATTATGTCTCAACGGGGAAACGACGAACCGAGAAGAAATAACTATCGATAGTGTTTTTGTATATAATGTAGCATCAACAGCTATGAATGGAAATGATTATAATGAACCTACATCGCTGATGAATGTAGACTTAGAAAAGATTGGTTGAAATGGAAAGACGCAATTCAAGAAGAATTAAACTCACTTGCAAAACGTGAAGTTTTTGGACCCATAATCCTGACACCTAAAATGTAAAACCCGTAGGGTATAAATGGGTATTTGCGGAAAAGAAATGAGAAAAAATGAAATTGTGAGATATAAAGCACGCCTTGTTGCACAAGGTTTTTCTCAAAGACCGGGAATTGATTATGAGGTCACTTATTCTCCCGTGGTGGATGCAATTACTTTTCGTTATCTCCTTAGTCCGGCAACTAATGAGAAACTTGATATTCATCTTACGGATGTAGTTACGGCCTATTTATACGGCTCACTTGATAGTGATATCTATATGAAAATCCCCCAAGGATTTAGAACGCCCCAAGCATATAAATCAAATTCTCGAGAGTTATATTCAATAAAATTACAAAGATCTTCGGACGGTTTAAAACAACCTCGAAGAACGTGGTACAATCGTCTTAGTGAATATTTATTGAAAGAATGTTATCAAAATAACCAAATTTGTCCATGTGTATTTATTAAAAAAGAAAATTTAGGATTTGCTATAATTGTTGTCTATGTTGATGATTTAAATATTATTGGAACTCCCGAAGAAATTTTAAAGGCAACGGGATTCTTTGAAGAAAGAATTTGAGATGAAAGATCTCTAAAAAACAAAATTTTGTCTTGGCCTGCATTGAGGCACTTGAAAGATGAAAGTGGAATTTTTGTTCATCAATCAAATTATACCGAAAAAGTCCTTAAAACATTTTACATGGACAAAGCACATCCATTGAGTACCCCAACGGTTGTTCGATCACTTGATGTGAAAAAGGACATTTTTCGACCTTGTGAGGATAACGAAGAAGTTCTTGGTCCCGAAGTACCATATCTTAGTGCAATAGGTGCACTAATGTATCTTGCTAACAATACAAGACCCGATATAGCTTTTGTTGTTAATTTATTAGCAAGGTTTAGTTCATGTCCAACTAGAAGACATTGGAATGAAATTAAACATGTTTTTCGATACCTCCAAGGTACAATTGATACGGGATTATTATATGTCAATAGTACTAAACCACAACTTGTTGGTTATGCCGATGTCGGTTACTTATCCGATCCACATAAAGTAAAATCTCAAACAGAGCTATGTTTTTACATGTGGAGGCACCGCTATTTCATGGCGTTCTACAAAAACAGACACTAGCCGCTACATCTTCAAATCATGCAGAGATTATAGCAATCCATGAAGCAAGTCGTGAATGTGTGTGGTTAAGATCCATGTCTCAACACATCCGAGAGACATGTGGTTTATCTTCGCGCAAAGAATCTCCGACAATAATTTATGAAGATAATACCGCATGTATAGCTCAATTACGGGAGGGGTATATCAAACAAGATCGTACAAAGCATATTTCACCAAAATTCTTCTTCACGCATGATCTTCTGAAAAATGGTGATATTGATGTACAACGATCCGTTCAAGTAACAATTTGGCAGACTTGTTCACAAAGGCATTACCGACTTCAATATTTGAAAGATCGGTTTGTAATATTGGAACGCGTCGGTTGAAAGATATTATGTAATGATCGGGGGAAGTGTACAAGGAACGATGTACTTTTTTTCCTTCACTAGGGTTTTTCCACCCTGGGTTTTTCTCTAGTAAGGTTTTAATGAGGCATATTCCTCGTACAATGGACATCCAAAAAAGGGGGAGTTTTATGAATATTTGTATGTCCCTACTTCCACTACTTTCACTACCTCCACTATCTTCATAACCTCTAACGTCCATTGCTTTAAAGATTCCACCAACTCCACTATCTTCATATGAATAATGGAAAGTTATATATATATATATATACATAACTTATGTATATATGCGTATATACGTTACATATATGTTATTCCTAAAAAGAAGGTAGTTTTGTATGTTTTGGGAACAACAAGAAATATACAAGTTTGATTGTTATTTCGATTCATATTGTTTTATCTTATTACGTTATAATTATAGTAATTTTACAACAGCTTTTTATTTATTTTTATTTATTTATTTTCTTTAATTCCAAAATTCTCTAATCCGCCGCCTCTCTCTCTCCGTCACATTCGCATTTACTCCCGCATTAGCTCACTCCTAGCTTTCGGTTCTTTTTCTCCAGATTCCCTTTTTCTGGACTGATTATTCTAGAAAAGTAACCTGCCGCTCTACACTTTCTATTTAATTCGCGTTGGTTGTTGAAAATATTTTAGTGTAAATTGTATTGGGTTTTTGGGGGGGATTTTTTAGTATGGATTCGAGGTCACAGCACAGGTTTGTGTTGGGGAGACAGTCGTCGCTTGCTCCGGAGAGAAAAAACGGTGAGGAGGAGGCAGGTGGTGGTGATGATGATGAGTTTCAAGGAGATGGAGGTATTGATCCTGGCGTCAGGCTAATGTATATGGCCAACGAAGGCGATTTGGAAGGGATTAAGGAGGAGTTGGAGTCCGGAACTAGTGTCAATTTTCGTGATATTGATGGCCGGACTGCTTTGCATATAGCTGCTTGCCAGGGACATAATGATGTGGTTCAATTGCTACTCCGTTCTGGCGCTGAAGTTGATGTCATGGATATCTGGGGAAGCACGGTAACTTTTATCTGTTTGTGTTGTACTATTTTTTAGGGGAGAATTTCTCAGAGATCATTTATCGATCTTCTTGTTTCGGGTTAAATTTAATTTTCCATTTCTGTTCTTGATGTCAACAGAATTTCTCACTTTAATTTTTTTGGATATTTAGGAATGTGACTAGCTTTGGATCATTATCTGATTGATTATGCTTTGATTGGAGGATTTATTTAGTTAATTTTTTGTGTTAATAAACAAAAATATTTAGAAAGGTTTGCAATTTAGCCTATAGAAGAGGGCAATATCTACATTTTTCATATGGCATTTAAGGAACTTTCTGTGCAAATTTAGGCGAACGGTATAATCCTTGAAACATCTCTACATGGAGATGCTGAAAAAGTCAATTTGTAAACCTTGATTTATTGTTGTTGACATGCAAACTCAGGAGATGGAAGGAGCTTACTGACAATGAATTTTGAGTTTTTAAGTCTCTATTTGGTACTTTGATAATGTTATAATGCCTTTTTTTTTTCTCACTGATTTAATATTAAGCATAGCCATGACAAACTTTGATCAATAGCCACTTGCAGATGCAATTTACTACAAAAATAACGGTGTAATTAAGCTTTTGGAGGCCCATGGAGCAAAATCTCCAGTATGTTCCCCTGGTTTTGTTCCCTTAAGGGCTGCCCTAATGTCATCTGTATCCTGTCCACTGTTTTAAGACATAAATATTTGGTTTTTTTTTTTATGGGCGGCACCCATGCTTGTGCAGAATGCCCGTGAAGTTCCAGAGTATGAAATTGATCCCAAAGAGCTTGATTTTAGTAACAGTGTTGATATAACAAAGGTAAGAGTGTCTTATCTGATCTGTTCTTCCGTAGGTTTACAAATTGTTCTTGTAAGCTAATATTTAGCAGTGGTTTTTTGGAATCAATAGTGTACATGAACAAGAAAATTAGAAGTGATGAATTTGTTGTTTTCTCCAGTCCATTGTGCAGTTTGAATTGCATATAAATACAAATGCTGCATGTTGTCTAATGTGCACAGTTTGTAGATTATACTTTTGCCCGAGGAGAATATCGGATAAATCTTTTTTTTTCTTTTTTTTGGCGAAAAATTATTATTGTTAGTTTCCTCTTTAATTTATTTTTTGATTTTATTTTTTTTGCCGTGTTATAATTTAGTTTTTGATCTTCTTACAACTTTCAAAAAGTTAAGAGGTGTGTGCACCTAGTCAGTCTCTCGGTCTCTTACTCTTTATATCATGCCAGTTTTCTTTTGGTTGCTTTTTTATTTTTGGACAAATCTTATAATATTCTTTTATTTGAACAATAAAGAATATGTTAAATTGTCATTTGGAGTTGTAACTAATGCATGTTTCTGACTGTACATGCTCTTAAATAATTTTTTAATGATTGCTTATGCTATGGTGTTAATATATGATAGGGAATATTTTTTGCATTGCTAAGGTGGCGTGGTACACTAGTTGCAGTTAAGAAACTTGGTGAAGAATTGTTCACCGGATGATGATAAAGTGTGGGTTACGGGTCAACTAACAGTGATTGATGTTTCCTTCACTTAAATTAGATGATTGTTAATCTCTTTTTGGGTTTACTGGTTGGATTTCAGCAATGCATTCAGGGGATGAGCTTGCTTTACTTCAAAAGTTGCGCCATCCTAATGTTGTTCAATTTCTTGGTGCTGTAACACAAAGTACTCCAATGATGATAGTTACAGAATATCTACCCAAGGTTTTCCTTCTATGATTGTGCATTTCTTCAATGTTTTGACTCTAGATTTTGCTTTTTTATTTTTAGTTTTTTGGTAATTACAAGCCATGCCTACAACTAGAAAGAGAAAAATCTTCAAATCTAAAACCAATGAAGTAATGCAGAAGGCTTTCTTAAGTCACTAAGTCAAAGTGTGCTTCTTATCTGGTTTTACACTCTACCTGTTTTGCGACAATCACATAAAAATGGAAAAGACCTTCTCAAGATTCTTTGTCAATACACGCTTCTTATCCAGTTTATCCGTTTTTTGACCACTTCAACTTGGCAAGCTCTTCTTTTGTCTCATAGGGGGATCTCTGCTCAAGATTCCCGAAAAGGAGAGGTGCTATGAAAACATTATTGGAAGCCGTAAAATCAGCATTGGACATTGCAAGGTGAGATAGTTGCTTTATTGCTAAATTCTATGTTTTATCTCATAACTTCATTGCTAGAAGTGTTATTTTGACAAAGGTCCTTAAATATGTAATAAATAATTGATTTACCCTGAGAGGTTGTTAACTGAATTTGATGTGTTAATCGCTTGAGCCCTGTTCTGTATTCTGTGCCAGAATTTTTTTTTTTTTTTTTTTTGCTGCAATGGTGTTGCTATCTTCTGGAAAATTTTTACTCTAGTTGTATTCTTAAGGATGGTGCCCCAAGGTTTTTATTTTGTTATTTCATAGATTAAAGGAGAGTATTCTAGCAAATAATTTTTGTTGGACAATGTAATTTTTGTTGGAATCATAAGCTAACAAAACTAAGAAATTGTCAAGTGAGGACCCTTGTTTGAAGCCTTACAAAGTGATGGGTACCTTTTTACTCCTTTTACTAATTCTCTTTTTTTTTGGGCCATGGTTTTAATTACTAAATTTTCTTATTGAAAACCCACAAGCTTCCACCTTAATGTAGTGAAAATCCTCTCACTGACACACTGCAAAAACTAAAATGTATAAGATATTGTGGAGATTGATCACCATATCTTTTCTTTCCTTTCCTTCTTCTTCTTCTTCTTCTTTCTTTTTCTTTTCTTTTTTTTCTCCCTTTCTTTCCCTCTCTATGCTCATACTATGTTTTAATGTTATGCAGAGGAATGAACTACTTAGCCTGAGCATAAACCTGAAGCAATAATTCATCGAGATCTGGAGCCTCTCGCATGTTCTTTTTCTTATTGAATTTGGATTGTTTTTTATAAAATATTTGTCTATGCTGAACTATGCACCTAGAAACCGGGTGGTGCAGCTGTATTAATTGAATAAGTAAGATTCCAGAAACATACTACGGGATGACTCTGGGCATCTAAAAGTTGCAGACTTTGGATTGAGCAAACTCTTAAAAGTTGCAAAGACAATCAAAGAAGACAAACCTGTACCAGGCCAAGAAACTTCTTGTAAGCGTTCATATTTGTGAAAGACTAGTTTTCTGCTGCATTAGTTATCCCACCACACTTTTGTTTCTTCAGATGCAATCTTGGAAATTTTAGTCTTGAATATGTATCTTTCATAGGGCGATATGTTGCCCCAGAAGTTCTCAAGAATGAGGAATATGACACCAAGGTGGATGTCTTTTCATTTGCTCTAATACTAC
The DNA here is from genome assembly GCA_025388415.1 of Cynanchum wilfordii. Classification (NCBI taxonomy): domain Eukaryota; kingdom Viridiplantae; phylum Streptophyta; class Magnoliopsida; order Gentianales; family Apocynaceae; genus Cynanchum; species Cynanchum wilfordii. The sequence continues at coordinate 7,266 of JAHSUH010000811.1, read as the reverse complement.
AAGAGGTTTGCTCTCTGTGTATTCTTTACTGTCTCTGATTAAATCTGAGCAACATATTGGCTATGTAGCTTAGCTTCAGAAAGCTTGACTCCTATTAAAGTGGATTTGCCATCTTTTAAAATTTCATTTTGATGAAAATGGAATCTTGTCTCTACGGGACATTTTTTTAGGGAAGTTTCACATTTGTGATTTTTTTTTCTTCTTTTTTTTTATGGGAATTGAACTGAAAATATATATGTTTGAAAAAACTTACACATTTGAGGTCAGTGTTTCCCTAATATCCATACTTGAATTAAATAAATAAGTAACTACTCTAAAATCGTCAGCACATGGGTCAATAAATTCCTCCATGGTCAAATTAAGAACTCAGCCTCAGAAGATGAGGTTGCAATTTATACCGAAGTTGGAATTTTTTAAATTACGACTAAGGTCACTCTGTTATGTATTTTTCATTTCAATTTTGAGGCAAAATGCAACTTTTTTCTTTTTGTGACCATTTCCATGTTCTGCTAGTATGGTAAACCTTTTCAGACAGTATCTACAAAATAGGACATTAAACATTGAACATTGTGAGACTGTTGCTAGTGCCACAGTTGGATGATGTTGTAGGTTTCTTTCATTCTATGTTGCACTTGATCAAACGTAATCACTAGCATGCAGAGTGAAATATTTTTATATTTATTTTAGCTAGGGATCAAAATTGAACACAGGGTAGACATTTTAACCTTGTATATCTATAATAAGATCAAATAGATCAAATCTGTAGGGGGATATTTAAGCATGGAGCCAGTTTGTTTTGGACTAACCTTAACAAGATAAAGGAACAGGCATAGAAGGACCTTCCTCAGCAGGCTGCTTAGTGAAATTTGTTTGTAATCAATGGGAAAGAAGGTGCTACATGACAAAATTGTTTCTAGTATGGCTCATGAAACTATGCTTCTAGTTGAAGCTGCTAAGGCTTTCAAGTAAGATATTGGTTTTGACAGTAGTTGGCATAACTCAAAAGGTTAAAACATTAATTTTTAGACTTAACGATTTGGATCTAGATTCAGTAAGTTCTCTTTCACCATTTATGATAACTGCTCTTAACTTTTTTATGTTATTTTATCTGTTGACCTGTGCTCCTAAATTATTGTTGTGGTAGCCTTATTGTGCTTGCAGTCTTATATCTCTTCTCAGAAAAAAATAAAAATAAAATAAAAATTTCTGAGAACTCTCTTTGTTAAATATATATATATATATAGCAACAAAAGAAAGAAGCTAGCTCATGGTGCAAAAAGATGAACAAAGGCAAGCTTGGAATGGCAGTTGAAAGTAATTGCCTTGGGTGGCATGTTATCTCCTGGAGATACTTCCTCTGAAAATTGGCTTAAGTTCATCAAAAAATTGGCTTAAGTTCATCAAAAAATTGCCAGCCTTAGAAGTAGGATGCATTTTAGATTCCTTCAGGCACTCATGCCACTAGTAAATTCTTCCTTTAGTTAAGAGGTACTAAGGTTAAGGTACTTGCATCCTATCTAGAAATATCAGAGCGTCTATGTGGGGGGAAAAAAAATGAAAAATAGATTCCCTCTTTGCTTTAGTTTTCCTCTCCAAAGAAAAAGGAAACAGGACATTATGGATTCTAGCTTTGCTTAATTTTGTTTTCAGTGGACAGACACTTTATTTTGTGTATGAGATTTCTATCCACATTTATAGATGTGAGCTCAAGTTGTTACCATCTTTGGGAGGCATCTGCTGCTACTATATTATTCTTTAATGATGTAGTTAGTATATAGGCAATAGTTTCCAGCTTTCCATTCTTATGCTGTATAAACACATGATAATGGTTTAGGTGTCTACAACTTCTATTATAGGTCTCTAGATTATCTTGTTTTCTTATGTAATTTCCATTACATATTTTCCACAGATGATGGAAAGTTGTCCACCATTTTCTAGCTGGAGAGAAACTGATGTTCCAAAATTGTATGTTGCTGGTGAGCGTCCTCCATTTAGAGCTCCACCAAAGCTTTACGGCCATGGCCTGAGAGAGTAAGCCTCTCAAATTTTCTTTATACAAATTTGCAATGTTAGTCATTCAAGGAATTTTGGTGAGCTTCAGTAGATCTCTAGCAGTGACACTAAATTCACTTTGGGGTTTTTCATTTTTTCTTACTTTCTTCATATTGGTATTGTAGAGATCAGAGAAAATTGCAATTGTTAGTAATAAAACTTTTAGAGGGTTTCCTTGGTGCCTTACTATGTATAAGGTCTTACCATATTCTCCTTGTAACTGTCATTATAAATTCAATATTGATGCAAGGTTCTGTTGCAGATGATAAATGCTAACAAGAATTTGAACTTAATACCTCTAGAATTTTCATCAATGTATGAGAGACTAAAATTAACAGAGTATGGCTAGAGATTAATTGAGTAGCAGGGTTCATATTCAGGCTGAAATTTCATGTAGCTTATTCATGAAGGTGATTGCGCTAGTAATGTATAATATGTCATGTACCAGAACTTATAAATCTTTTAGATATTGTATACTGTAGACTGGGTTTTTGGGGTAGGGTATGGAAGGAAAGGCTATTCACCAACATGGTGAGTTTCATTTCTTAGACTTGAGATTTCTTATTTGTTATATTCTGCATGAACTTCCATGTGATAGTATTCTGCAAGTATCTTGGACTTGACATTATAAATTGTTTTGAAGAAAAGAGGAGTGGGGTTGTCAAATAGTATAAATGTAAAGCTTAGTGGAAGATAGCCAACTTGGCTTGAATATATTATATACTTGCTGCTTTAGTGTGATGCACTTTTGTGAGCTTTGGAGACATCGTGTACTTAGTTTTCAGTCTGGATCAGCTTGGTTCTGTGCCAGCAGACATGCTAAATTGCTTTAATTTCAACATCCAAGATACTTGCAGTTACATGAATTACGTAGTTTATGCCCATATGTATGTTATTAATGTTATTAAAAGGGTGTCTCTTGTGGTACCAGGTTAATTGAAGACTGTTGGAATGAGAAGCCAGATAAAAGGCCTACATTTAGTCAAATACTTATGCGGTTGGATGAAATCAATAAGCATCTCATCCACAAAAGCTGTTGGAAGGTGCAGATCTGCCAGCTAACCTACCCCCAGCCCCCACCCAAAAAAAAGAAAAAGAAACATCAATAGCATTTTATTTCTTATCCAGCATAAATAACCCTGCTCATTGTTTTTATGTGCATTCTTGATATCACCTTTCTCTCTCTAATAAACACCCAAACTTGCGCAACTTTATATATTATACATGCATTCATTTCGTTATGTTTTCATGTGCATTCTTTGTGCTTGCTAACATTGAACTGCTGCTTGAGTAATAGAATGACGTGACAGGACTTGGGAATCTCAACATTTGTTTATTACCACTTACAGAACAATTTGAAATATACATTTGAAACTGAAATGATTGTCTCTATCTTCTTTTGCAGGCAAGGATGCTTAAATGTATCCAAAGTTTTGAGGTCGTCTTGAAATCAGACCGATCTACTTCCAAGGACCGTTCTTCCCACTTGTGTACAAGTGTTGGGTGAACTGGGGTTATTGGATCATGATACCGAAATTTTATCGTTTTGCATTTAGAAATTTTAAACATTATCTGCCAATTGAGATTTAGATTCATTTCAATTGTAATTGTTTTATGCGATTGGCTTTAATTTTTAATTGCACATGTTTGCTAATTCTGTACAGCAACATAGCATGCGATTCTAATATTCCTGAACAGAAATAAAAAAGTACATTCAGTTTTTCCCTTTTTAGAGAAAAATACTTTTGTATGAGAAGGTTAAGCCTATTTTATGTTGTTGTTTACTATATTTTTAGTGATGGTGTCAGTTTTATTTATTGAATATTTAAAAGAATTTAAATTTGAAAAATAATGAATTTCTGATTTTCTTTTGAATAAAATAACCAACTAATATAAGAATAAAATAATAAGATTAATTCATTATTTTTCTCTTGCGTGAACATTTCTGATAGTACGAGAGTCAACTACACTTAGTGTTATCCTTGCAACTAAACAAAGTTCAAGCTTCTTGGATGCAATTCTCAAGTTAAGTTGATTCTTTTAAGAGTCCTTACCACCGTCCAAAGCCGTATATGTAACACTATCCTCACGTAGGCTCACTATATGTTGCTTCTAATTGCCTGAAAATTTTTTTAAGTTAAATTTGCAAATTGCAAATGGAAACTTGTATTCCAACAATCGGCTTCAAAAGAAAATTCTTTCTCTCTTTTGCATGTTCTTTATTCATAATAGGAGGCAACTTGCAAAAAATATCCACACATTACTAGGGTTGGCTTGTGGATTAATTTCTCATATTGTTCTTAGATATTGAATATCATATTAGGTTTTTCTTCAATTTCATATACTTTGGTATAGAACTTGGGGAATTTCTATTACTTTGATTGAATAACTTTGATTAGATAATTCCCTAGGTTGTTTTAGTGAATAAGTGTTCTAGTTGGGTTATGAAATCTCTCCTTGGTCTATGAGGTAGAGTTTTGTGACTTGATCAAGAGGATTTTGAGCTACTTCAACCATTCAAGCTTCAAGGAGCAAGAAGAGGATTCAAGAAGAAAGTTGAGGTGAAGAGATCTTTCCGGGATTCAATTGACAACTGGTTTTGGAATTATTTTCTTACCTTCTTCAAGTATTTTTGTTGATAATTCTTGTAATCTAGTTTACCAACCTAATAGGAACTCTCTTCTCCTACATTTCTTTAGAGTAGAAGTGGTTGGTTTTATGTTATGCTTTCACTATGGGATTGATCTATTGTGAGTTGATTGTTATGATTTCATTAACTTGAATTGCAATTTCAATTATGGCTTTGATTTGATTGTTTATCTTGAGATGAGCTATGATTCGATCTTGTGGTTCGGGTTAACACTAATTGTTAAGCCGGACCTTGGATATACGATTAGTGCTAGGTTAGTTGGATTGTCTTCCTATTGATGTACCGGACCTTGGATGATTAGTAGGGATTTGATCTTACTAATATATTCGAGTTGTTCTTCACGTATGAATTTCTTTCAACGACACGTATTGAGGAAGTTCATCTTTAGACTCGGATTCGGTGAAATTGTAATAGTTGAATCATGATACTTGATTTTGTTGTGAAGTGTATCCTCCACTCTCTCTAATGTGTTTAGTGAGTTCTTCAAATATTCAATATTCTCTCATCCATGATTTTTACTTCACTTGCTTTAATTTGCTTTCTAGGATTTAGAATTCAATCTTATCATTCTTGATATTGGTTGATTTACTTGTTGAATGATCCTTATTCACAAATCATATTCATAATTAGTTTGATTATATTTTCCACACTAGAATTTAATAGAAGTCTTAGGGAAAACCGATTTTTTATAAATTTAAAATCAGAATATCACCTTATTTACTAAACTATTTCGATAGGTGCTCGCCTAATTGAGTTATTTTATTAAGTGACAAACTTATTTTAATCTTAGAGATTCTTATTATTTTTTAGTATTATTTATTCGATTATTTATATTATTTATATTAATATTTTATAACTCAAATTAACACATCGATTTTTGGCGCCGTGCCGGGGAATCCTATTAATTTTCGTGATGTTTTTCCCTCTAAGTTCGTTTGTAATTTTTGGGGAAAAATTTTCATCAACGGTGTGAAATTTATAACGAATTAATTTTGATATGATTTGTTTTAAGATATCATTCTCAAGTAACTTTTACTTTTCATGTCTAATTCTTAGAATATCTTTTATCTCTTTGATAGATCTTGGATATTTGCTAGATCGATTTTATTTCATTTAGTTTAGATGTTTCTATTTCATTTGTTTCTTATTTTTAGTTGAGTAGTTTAATTTTGATTTTCTTTGATTCTTCTATTTTCTTACTTTAGTAGTTTTCTTATGTTACTTGTATTTTGTTTCTCTTGCTTTCATATTGATTTGTTTTTCTTAGAATTTTTCTTACTTAGATTATAGATTTTTGGATTTAGATCTTAGGTTAGATGATTTAGTATCATGATTTTTAGGTTTAGTTAGTATTTTGGTTAGTTTAGATCCCTTAGGTAAACTTTTACTTAGAGATTTTGGTTAGATATAGCTTAGATATTTTGGATTTAGGTTAACTTTAGTTGATTTAGATTAGATAGCTTAGTTAGTTTAGTGCTTTAGATTAGGTTAGCTTTTGATTCTTTAGATTCTTATCCTATAGAATAACTTAGATCTTAGGTTTAACATCTTAGTTTAATCTTTAGTTTATAGTTTTTTTAGATCTAATTGTTTTTCTTATTTTCTAACTTGACTTAGTTTGTTCTAATCCTTTCTAACTTGATCTAACTAGATTCTTAGGTATGGTTAGTATTAGATTTAACTAGTTTTCTAACTTGACTCTTTCTTTGATTGATTTCTATTTCATGTTCTTAGATGTATTTTCATGCTTTCATTTTATGATTCTTGGTAGTTGTTATAGATATTATCTTGATTTTTAGGTATTATGTTAGAGTAGTTTAGTTTACTTCTCTTCTTAACTTTAGTTTCATTACTTGTCATTTACTTGTTTTGCATTTTCTTTAGTTATCTTACATTTCTTAGTTAGTTTTGCATGATCTTGTCATTTTATCTTCATTCCTTCGTTTTCTTTAAGAGCCTTCTAGTTTAGTTAGTATTCTAATAATATCTTCAATTCATGAAGAATATTATGTAGATACTTACTTTTGTTAGGAATTAATGTTAGATGTTTTCTTATTTTTCTATCTTTTATATGTTAGCCTTACTTTGCATTTGATATAAGTTTTGGTATAGCTTTGTTTTTAATTTCTTCTTTTGAAATTTTTGTTAGATTTTTGCATGTAGTAGATTTTTCAATAAAAGGTCACCATTGATTTTTTTATTTTTATGCATCTTTAGGAATTTATCTAGTATTCTTTTTAATTCTTTAGGTAATAAATATGTATAGCTTTTTGTTGAATAGTAAGCATTCTTAGAAACTAATTCTAAGAAATGCTAGTTTAGTGACCAACATTTTTAGTTTAGTCATTTAATTCACTTCATTAGCTTTGTTACATTTCATTTTCAGATTTCAAGTATGCTATATTGATTGTTTTTGAATATGATTTAATTAGTTTGCATGTTTTGTTTCTATTTGCAATTGATTTAATATATTTGTATGAATGTGCATATGATGTTTTGTCTCATATTAATTGATTTTCAGTAAGCTAGATTTAGGTATTTGAATTTGCTGTTCTTTGTTTCTT
>JAHSUH010000809.1:0-21682 GCA_025388415.1 Cynanchum wilfordii | reverse complement strand
ATCAAAACATAGATCTCTCTCTAAGTTCTACCAAACCTTTACAATTACTTAGCTAATCAGCCTAATCAAACCTCTATTCAAAATAATCATATAAATCCAAATAATCAAATAGTACAAAAACCAAGTATGACTCGATAAAAGCGGTAAAAGGAAAGGGAAGAAAGACAAATCTTGTTTCCGAGCAAGCATGCTTGGAACTTTTTTTGTTCCTTTCTTAGGAGCTTCTTCCTTCTTCAAAGACTTTTATAAGGCTCGCTTTGTCCTCCCTAACAATCTCATCTTTTGATTTATTCGATGGAATTTTGTTCGGTGTTGTTAGGGAGTAATCATTTTCCTCGTTCCGAAAATTGTCCGGACAAATGTCCCACTTGCATTTCTAGGTTTTGTAGCGAAGCCTATTTATTCCTGTTTTACCTTCAACAAACAATTAAGATATTGTGATGTTCTTGGATTGAATGATTGTGGTTTTTTTTAATTCAAATTGCAATTTCATTGATGACTTTAGATCTGAATTTTATCTTTAGCACAAGTCTTGATGTGAGATTGTGGTTTCGGATTAACACTAATTGTTAGGCCGGAACCGGGATATACGATTAGTGCCAAGTTGATGTGATTAATTTCCTATTGATGGACCGGAACCAGGATGATTGATGGGAGATTTGATCTTGTCAACATTCAAGTGTTCTTAATCTAGGAATTTCTTGCCACGAACCGTATGGAAGAGATTCTACTTTAGACTTGATATTGGTGGAGCTATGATACTAGATCCAAGATTATCCTATACTTGGTATTTTGTATCCTCTTTTCTCACCTATATTTTACAAAGAATTCCTCCCAACCTTTTTACTTGCCTTATTCTTTACTTTGTTCATCTACTTTGCTTTCTAGGATTTAGAATTCAATCTTATCATTCTTGATATTGGTTGATTTACTTGTTGAATGATCCTTAATCACAAATCATATTCATAATTAGTTTGATTATATTTTCCACACTAGAATTTAATAGAAGTCTTAGGGAAAAACGATTTTTATAAATTTAAAATATGAATACCACCTTATTTACTAAACTATTTCGATAGGTGCTCTGCCTTATTGAGTTATTTTATTAGTGACAAACCTATTTTCATCTTAGAGATTCCTATTATTTTTAGTATTATTTATTCGATTATTTATATTATTTATATTATTTATATATAACTCAAATTACACATCAAAAACTAACCAAATCTACCTATAAGAAATGTAGAAATGAGAGTTCCTAAGGTTGGTCAACTAATTACAAAGAATAACAAGAAATAATAGAAGAAAAGAAGAAAGTGAAACATAGACATTAAACTTTCTTTCTCTTCAACTCCTTCTCTTGATTCTTCTTTGCTTCTTCAACTTGTGTAGTACAAATACCCTAGAATAGATTCAGTAGATTTCCTTACAGTTCGAGGCAAACCTACCTAATAAATTCCAAGATACTCAATACTACAACAAGTAGAGAGTAATCTCTAAGAAAATTGGAAAATCAAAGTATAGATTTCTCTCTAAGTTCTACCAAACCTTTACAATTAAAATGGCAGAGTAACAGTTGTATCCATTAATGGTAAAAAATCCTATAATTTATAGATAACCGAAACAGGGGTAAAATAGTCATTTTACACCAAGGAATCTGGAAATTTGGCTCAACACGGGCGTGTTGCACGTGTTTATCCCGTGTTGTTGATACGTGACATGGGCGTGTTGCACCCATGTTGCCGTCCGTGCTGGTCATGCGCGACACAGGCGTGTTGCACCCGTGTTGGGCAAAAATTGCTTCTTTGGTCCCTCTTTTTGCACTTTTTATGCAATTAAGTCCCAAATTCATTCCTGCAATAAAATAAACACTATTAAGGATATTTCTATGAAATTATAATCAATTTATACCAAAATAATACCTAAAATACCCTAATAATGTTATACATTTTCGTGTTATCAAGCACCACTCCTTATGGGAATTGAATGTCCGGTGCCCTAAGGTCCTCGGGATCCGGGAGTCATCGAAGTAGAACTCGTTACAAGGGTAGTTAAAGTTGATATTGTTAAGCAAAATGTTAAAAACCTTGAAAAAGAAATGAATAAAAATTTGTTTTTGAATAAGTGGCTTGTTTCTTGAGATTTTATTGTGATTATATCTCGTTGTTGAAGTTTTTGATCGACTGAACCACTATTTGAGTAGTTTACTTTGAAAGAAAATTTGGTATTTGGATCACCAATTGAGATAGAGCACTCACTTCACTCAGGATGCTTTTATGATCATTTTTAGTATTGAAGTTGAAAATAACTTGTTCAAATTGATTTCTTGACTTAAACATGAAAACACTTGATGAGGCATAAAAGTGAATCATTCTTTAGACACCTTGTTTATGAGATCTTTGAAAAGTAAACTAGTTAATTTTGAAATCTTTGAGAAATTTATGAACTTTTAAATCAAGTTGAAATTGCTATTTGATCTATTTGATGGTTTTGTATGTTTCTTTATAAAACCTCTCCTATTTAATTTGCTTGAGGACAACCAAGGTTTAAGTTGTGGGGTATTTTATAACATCAAATATGATCATGTTTTGGTATATAAATTGTGCATGATTTATGAGTTTTATTGTATTAAATTGAGATAAATTGATTGATTAAGGGTTTAATTGTATATTTTGCATTTCAAGTAACTTCTAGGGCAAATTTGTCACGACCCGGACCCGCAGGCCCAAGCCGTGACTATGGGCCTGGCAGCACCCACAATCAACTACTTGGTGTTGTCCTCACTGCACCAAAATGGATACCCCAAGTTGACTATGAGTACCTAGGCCCATTCTTATATATCATTACACATTTACTTATCATTTCGATGTGGGACGGGGTATCACATTCACCCCCCCTTAAGGCCTAGCGTCCTCGCTAGGGCCCAACCGAACATAATTGGACTCAGCCCAAGATCAACCAGTGGACGTCCGAGATTCTAGAGGTGGCTCCCACCCCCCGGGTGTAGCACTTAGTTCCCATAGTCCGGGCTGGCTACCCGCTCTGATACCAACTGTCACGACCCGGACCCGCAGGCCCAAACCGCGACTATGGGCCTGGCAGCACCCACAGTCAACTACTTGGTGTTGTCCTCACTGCACCAAAATGGATACCCCAAGTTGACTATGAGTACCTAGGCCCATTCTTATATATTATTACACATTTACTTATCATTTCGATGTGGGACGGGGTATCATAAAATTGGCTTAAAAAGATAAATTCGGAGGCAAAAATGTAACATTTTGGAATTGTGCTAAACCCCTGGAAGTTGGGCTACGCCCTTATAAGCTATATGTCTGTTGCCCTTTTGTGCATCACACCCGTATAAAGTAACTGAATGCTCTACGGCCGTTGCACTCTGGATTTTACGTCCGTAGGACATAACGACATTCATACGCCCGTAGAGTAGAAAGGGCAATGCCCGTAGTAATGCCAAAATCACTGTTTTATTTGTAAAATGATGATTTTACCCCTACTTTCAGTTACCTATAAATATTAGGATTTTTAGCATTAGTCGGATTGGATTGATTATCACATTGTTTAGATATTGAATTTCATATTGGGTTGTACTTAAATTTCATATATTTTGGTATAGAATTTAGGGAATTTTCTATCAATTTATTGTTCTACTTTCACATAGAAGATTACCTAGATTGTTGTAGTGATAATTGTCTCTAGTTAGGTTGTGTAATTTCTTCTCGGTCTATAAGGAAGAGTTGTGCAATCTATTCAAGAGGTGTTTGGATCTACTTCAATCCTTCAAGCTTCAAAGTTGCAAGAACACGATTCAAGAGAGGAGTTGAAGTGAAGAGACTTTTCCGGTATCAATTGACAACTCATTTTTGATTTGTTTTCTTACCTTCTTCTATTAGTTTTGATGATAATTCTTGTAATCTAGTTTATCAACCCAATAGGAACTCTCTTCTTCTACATTTCTTTAGTGTAGAAGTGGTTGGTTTTATGTTACATCTTCACTTTGAGATTGATCTATTGTGAGTTGATTGTTATGATTTTATTAGCTTGAATTGCAATTTCAATTATGTCTTTGATTTTAATTCTTATCTTGATTTGAGCTCTAATTCGATTTTGTGGTTCAAGTTAACACTAATTTTTATACCGGACCTTGGATATACGATTAGTGCTAGATTAGTCTGGTTATTTTCTTATTGATGTACCGGACCTTGGATGATTAGTAGGAACCTAATCGTACTAATATATCCGAGTTGTTATTCATGTATGAATTTCTTTCAACAACACGTATTGAGGAAATTCATCCTTAGACTTGGATTTGGTGAAATTGTGGTAATTGATTCATGATACTTGGTTTCATTGTGAAGTGTATCCTCCACTCTCTCTAATGTCTTTAGTGAGTTCTTCAATATTCAATATTCTCTCATCCATATTCTTTACTTTGCTTTCTTTTAAGTTGCTTTCTAGGAAATTAGAATTCATTCCTATCATTCTTGATAAAGGTTGGATTACTTGATGATTGATTCATACTTCCAAATCATTTTCATAATTGATTTAATTATACTTTCTACACTAAAAATTAATAGACGTCTTTGGAAAAACGATTTTATAAATATTAAAATTTGAATACTACCTTTATTTACTAAACTATTTCGATAGGTTCTCTGCCTAGTTGAGTTTAATTTCTAAGTGACAATTCTATTTTAATCTTGAGAATTCCTATTATTTTTAGTATTATTTTATTCAATTATTTATACTATTTTTATATACAAATATAAACTCATCAAGCCTCCACCATAAGGGATACCCTATAGTTTAGTTGAAGGGAGTGATAGCTGAAGATCTTTATAGCGAGATAAGGATCCGGAGTACAAGTCTCGGCGAGGTCTGGAGGATTAAGCCAGCCCGTGGAAGCAGTGAGAGCAACACGACAACTTTCTCTTTCCTTTTCTTTTCGTTCTTGTGTTACTTTTCCTTTATATGTTATGATTTTGTGTCCAAAGATACTTTTTATTAGATTGATTGATTAATGATTTATATATTTCCGGAAAGGATACGTTTTAATATACATTGTGAATTGCTTATTGATAACATCAAATATGATCATGTTTTGGGATATAAATTGTGCATGATTTGTGAGTTTTATTGTATTAAATTGAGATAAATTGAGTGATTAAGGGTTTAATTGTATATTTTGCATTTCCGGTAACTTCTAAGGCAAATTGGCTTAAAAAGATAAATTCGGAGGCAAAAGTGCAACATTCTGGAATTATGCTACGCCCTTGGAAGATGGACTACGCCTGTTGCCCTTTTGTGCATCACGCCCGTCTAAAATAACTACCTGCTCTACGACAGTTGCACTCTGGATTCTACGTCCGTAGGACATAACGACATCAATACGCCCGTAGAGAAGAAAGAGCAACGCCCGTAGTCATGCTAGAATCACTGTTTTCTTTGTAAAATGACAATTTTACCCCTGCTTTCGGTTATCTATAAATTATAGGATTTTTACCATTATTTAAAGGTTAGATTAGGCTTGTTTTACATACTGTTACTTTTCCATTTTAATTGTAAAGGTTTGGTAGAACTTAGAGAGAAATCTATACTTTGATTTTCCAATTTTCTTAGAGATTACTCTCTACTTGTTGTAGTATTGAGTATCTTGGAATTAATTAGGTAAGTTTGCCTCGATCCGTAAGGAAATCTACTGAATCTATTCTAGGGTATTTGGACTACACAAATTGAAGATTCAAGTTGAAGAAGCAAAGAAGAATCAAGAGAAGGAGTTGAAGAGGAAGAAGGTTTAATGTCTATGTTTCACTTTCTCCTTTTCTTCTATTATTCCTTGTTATTCTTTGTAATTAGTTAACCAACCTTAGGAACTCTCATGTCTACATTTCTTATAGGTAGATTTGGTTGGTTTTATTTTACAATTTACTTGAGATATTGTAATATTCTTGGATTGAATGATTGTGGTTTTATTAATTTGAATTGCAATTTCATTGATGGCTTTAGATATGAATTTTATCTTTAGTATAAGCTTTGATTTGAGATTGTGGTTCCGGATTAACACTAATTGTTAGGCCGGACCTTGGATATACGATTAGTGCCAAGTTAAAGTGATTAGTTTCCTATTGATTGATAGGAGATCAAGTTGTGTTAACATTTAAGTGTTCTTAATCTAGGAATTTCTTGCCACGACCCGTATGGAGGAAATTCTACTTTAGACTTGAATTTGGTGGAGCTATGATACTAGATCCAAGATTATCCTATTCTTGGTATTTTGTATCCTCTTATCTCACCTATATTTTACTAAGAATTCCTTCCAACCTTTTTACTTGCTTTATTCTTTACATTATTGTTCATTTACTTTGCTTTCTAGGAATTAGAATTCAATCCTATTATTCTTGATAAAGGTTGGATTACTTGATGATTGATTCATACTTCAAAATCATATTCATAATTGATTTAATTATATTTTCCACACTAAAAATTAATAGACGTCTTGGGGAAAATGATTTTATAAATATTAAAATTTGAATACTACCTTTATTTACTGAACTATTTTGATAGGTTCTCTGCCTAGTTGAGTTTATTTTCTAAGTGACAATTCTATTTTAATCTTGAGAATTCCTATTCTTTTTAGTATTATTTTATTCAATTATTTATATATAAATATAACTCATCACTTATTGTTTTACGCTTTCGATTTAATTCCCGTATTGAGTTTATCTATGAAATTGTTAACTCGATTTTATATCGTGTTTTTATACATTAATTGTGTTCAATTCGAGTTAATTAGTGAGTTAATTGGAATTAATTGAATGAAAATTACGCAAATTCTTTATGTTTTTTATTTCGGAAGTTTCAGGGACCAAAATTGAAGAAAGGAAGAAATCGGGGACTAAATTGCAATTTTCCGGAAAATAAGTCAGCACGGGCGTGTTTCCGCCCGTGTTTGAGCCCGTGTTGGAGACACGCGACACGGGCGTGTTCAAGGCGGTTTTGGCGCAATTTAATGTCCCACATGGAAATTTTACCTCTTTTCAACTCTATTTTACTCCTATAAATAGATGCACTCCCTCGGTTGTTGAAGAACACCGGAATCACTCGGAACAGGAGCATTTCCGAGTTTCTAGCCAATAGGAATTTCGTGATAAGCTCCATTCGAGTTTTTAGTTTTTATTTTTTTTCTTTCTTCTCGAGTGTAGGGTTGAGTCTCGACCATAAGGGATACCCTATAGTTTAGTTGAGAGGGAGTGATCTCTAAAGATCTTTAGAGCGAGATAAGGATCCGGAGTACAAGTCTCGGCGAGGTGTGAAGGATTAAGCCAGTCCGTGGAAGCAGTGAGAGCAACACAACAACTTTCTCTTTCCTTTTCTTTTCATTCTTGTATTACTTTTCCTTTATATGTTATGATTTTGTGTCCTCGGATTCTCTTTATTTAGATTGATTGATTAATGATTTATACATTTCCGGAAAGGATACATTTTAATATACATTATGAATTGCTTATTGGTTTACGCTTTGGATTTGATTCTCGTATTGAGTTTATGCTATGAAACTTAGGTTGATGCATGATACTACAATAGTTAATTAAATTGACGGTTTGTATAGGAGACCCGACCATAGGAGAATTTACAAATTGCAAAATTAGGTCTAATAACTTGCATCGACCATAATGAAGTTAGGAAGCCTAATAATCTCGAGTTAGTAATCAATGCAAATCTTAAGATTAACTTATTAAATTCACGACTTAATAATTAATCTACAATGGTTTAGGATTACTTGCAACGACCCATATTGAGATAATCACTTTAGATAACTCGGGTATGGTAGTAAGACGATTCGAATTCATAATTGCCTTAGATCCATTTGCAAATTGAACTTTCGAACATTGTTCACCTTAATTAATCATACGTACTTCATTAGAGATCTTAGTCAATTATTTTCCATTCTTGTTTTAAATATTCTTTGAACAAACATATCTGAATTGAATGGACACATAGGACTAATTCCCCGAACCTTAAAGATTGTCATATTTGGTAGAAACTAACCAGCCGTCACCAACGTTCCCGAGGATACTATAATTATAAATTTAAAATCGTGGTACTCCCGTGTTACTATCTGCATGTGATAGGTACTCTGCCTTAGTTGTGTTTGATTATGTGACACTGTTTTGTGAGGTTATTTGCTTTATATGATACTATATTTTACTCACTCAAAACACACACCAGATTTTTGGCGTCGTTGCCGGGGACGCTAAATTCATAATATTTTTGAAATTCCGCGCAAAATTTTAGAAATTTTATGATTTGGCAACGGTAGTATTTATCAATTAAGATGCAATTAGTGGAATTAGATCGTACTTTCTTGGTATAGGATTTCCTAAATTAAATAATTAAGGTTATCCAAATTTTATAAAATTCATTCTAAAATCATACTAAGAAATTTTCTAGAAATTATCTAGAATTTAAAAAAAAAAATAAAAAATAAAAAAACCAAAAATATTTAACCTTCTATCTTCGAACTTCTAACTATATTTGCATCTTATCTATCTTTGTACTCTTTGTTTGTAGTTGTATGACTCGATCCTCTGGGGCTGAACTCCGAGAAAGGCTTGACAATCCCGAAATCTTAATCCGCAGAGCGAGAGGTGTAAAGAGAAAACTAATCTTACCAAAAATGGCAGCTCAACCACCACCACCGATGGAAACATACATCCAGCAGCAGAACATACCTATGTGCAGTGCTATAAGGTTGCCCGAAGGAGATAGGTATGACTAGAAACCAGGAGTTCCGCAACTAGTAATCACAAGATCACAATTGGGAGGATTACCATCTAAGGACCCAATGGAACATTTATCCGAAATCGCTGCGCTGTGTGATGCTTTTAAAGGGGATAGTCCTATTGAGTTGGTGATGCTGACCTTATTCCCATACACTCTAAGGGATAGAGCGAAGAAATGGTTACTCCGAGTCCCTACTGGTTCAATTACAACATGGGACCAACTGAGCAAAGCATTCTTAACCGAGTACTACCCAGCTGCTAGAATCATGGAAATGAGGAAAGTAATATCAAGTTTCTCGCACGCAGAGGATGAAATTGTTGTCGACGCTTGGGAAAGAAAGAAGGAGTTATTACAAGCATGCCCTCAACTTGTATTACTGCAGTTCTACGAAGGAATGAACGAGCGAGGAGAGCAAATACTGGATGGTCCGAACCCTCAAAGAGGTTTTAATGGAATGAATGAGATAGATGCAACTAATGCATTGGAAAGTATGAGCAAAACAAATAAAAATTGGAAGACAAGTATAAGGGTGAAACCTCATAAACAGCTAGCTAACATGGCAAACTCCTCTTTGGACGAGCAAATTGAGAGTATAAAGGCTCAATTTAATAATCAACTGACTGCTCTTCAAGGAAGAAACATTCAAACGGTATATCAAGTCTATGAGTTTTGTCAAGGACTGCATTTCAGTGGTGATTGTTTTGGCAATGGAATTCCGACTATTCCGGAAGAAATAGAGTGTGTGGATGCTGCTAATACAGCACCTACGGGGAATTCTTATAACCCCAATTGGAGGAATCATCCCGGGTTTAGTTGGAAGAATAATGCTGGAGCTATGAATTATCCAAGGAATTACCAGAATGCTCCATTTCCCGCAATCACAACAATTGACATTACCACCTACGAGAAATTTCAATCAACCTCAAGACCCTATGCAAGAAATGAGGGAGATGATGAAGGGGATAATGAACTCAAATAAGGAAATGATTGAATCGGGTAAATAGATTCAGGAGAGTAATGAACAAAGAATGAGAGAAGCAGATGAGAGGATGAGACAGACAGATGAAAGGTTGAGGCAGACTGGGACTTTTGCTAGAAACACACAAGCCTCTCTACAAACTCTAGAAAGACAAATGGAGCAACCGACGAATCAAATTTCAGGAAGAGCTCATGGTGCATTACCAAGCAATACCGAGAACAACCCAATAAGAGAATGCAAGACTTTAACTCCGAGATCCGGTAAAATTCTAGACCCTCCTATTCCAAAAATTACTAACCCTACTATTTCTGTGCAGGAAGAAGGAGAGAGTTCCATGGACTCAACACCGACGGAAGTCGAAAAAGAGAAAGTAGCCGAGGAACAAAAGATACCCACACAGGAGTATCGACCGAAGGCCCCATACCCTTCAAGATTGAAGCAAAATAAAGAGAAGGAGCAGTTTGAGAAGTTTCTACAAATTTTTAGTCAAATTCATGTTAATTTACCTTTGTTTGATGTTGTTTCGAAATGCGTAAGTATGCTAAGTTTTTAAAAGAAATTGTTAGTAATAAGCGAAAGCTAGACATGGATAAAGTTTTTTAAATGAATGTGTTTCTGCTATTATTTTAAACAAGTTGCCTTCAAAACAAAAAGATCCTAGCAGTTTTACTTTACCTAGAAGTTTTACTTTACCAGCTTTAGCCGATTTAGGAGCTACTATTAATTTAATGCTATCTAGTCTATTTAATAAACTAGGATTGCATAATCCGAAGGAAACCAGAATGTGTGTACAACTTGCCGATAGATCAGTCAAAATCCCTAGGGGAATTGTAGAGGACATACTTGTTAAAGTAGATAAATTTGTCTTCCCTGCTGATTTTGTTGTGATGGATATAACTGGTGAAAGTAGTATACCATTAATTCTAGGTAGACCTTTTCTAGCTACCTCTAAGGTATTGATAGATGTAAGCAGTGGTCAGATAAGATTGAGGGTGAACAATGAAGATATTACTTTCAATTTGAAATCTACTCTTAGACACCCTGCACATTTAGACGATATCTGTTTTTCTGTGGATATTATTGATCATTATGTGGAGAATAGCATGCCTAAATTGTTGTTTGACGATCCTGTCTTAGTTACTCTATTTGAAGAAGAAGAAGCTGAAGAGGATTCCGAAAATCCTATCACTGAAGGTAATGAGGAATCCCATAATTCTAACCAGTTTTCTGAAATACGTGATAGCTTTCAAAGATCCGCCTGATTTGGAACTGAAGGCATTGCCAAACCACTTGTGTTACGACTTCCTAGATGAAGGTAAGCAACTTCCTATCATTCTTTCCGCTGAATTGACGGAAGAGCAAAGGAAGTTTACTCTAAACGCACTCAAGAAGTATAAGAGAGCATTTGCCTATAAGATTGCTGATATTCCGGGTATTAATCCAAGTTTTTGCTCTCATAAAATTCTGTTAGAATCCGATTATAAGCCTTGTGTGCAACCTCGGAGGAGATTAAATCCTAATATGTGTGATGTAGTGAAAAAGGAAGTGATTAAATTGTTAGATATTGGACTTATCTACCCTATATCCGATAGTGAGTGGGTTAGCCCTGTACTGATAGTACCGAAAAAAGGAGGAATTACAGTTGTGAAAAATGAGCATAATGAATTAATTCCTACTAGAACTGTAACTAGCCACAGAGTTTGTATTGATTATAGAAAATTGAATACTTCAACTCGAAAAGACCACTTCCCTCTTCCTTTTATTGAGAAAATGTTAGAAAGGCTTTCCGGACATATATTTTATTGCTTTTTAGATGGGTTTTCTGGTTACTTCCAAATTCCTATTGCACCCGATGATCAACATAAAACTACTTTTACATGTCCCTTTGGAACATTTGCATATAGGATAATACCTTTTGGATTATGTAATGCACCTGCTACATTTCAGAGATGCATGACTGCTATTTTTGAAGACATGTTAGGTGATTCTATGGAAGTATTTATGGATGATTTTTCTGTGTTTGGTGATTCTTTTATGACTTGCTGGCGAAATTTGGAATGCATGCTTGAAAGATGTATAAAATCGAATCTAGTGCTTAATTGGGAGAAATGCCACTTTATGGTAAAAGAAGGGATTGTGATTGGTCATAAAATTTCCCGTTTAGGTATGGAAGTAGATAAAGCTAAGATTGAAGTTATTTCTAAGCTACCTCCACCTAATTCTGTTAAAGTTGTCAGAAGTTTCTTAGGACACGCTGGTTTTTTTAGAAGATTCATAAAAGACTTTTCTCTGATTGCTAGACCTATGAATAATCTGTTAGGGAAAGATGTTCCTTTTCAGTTTGATGAGAAATGCATTAAATCTTTTAATAAACTAAAGGAACTATTAACCACTGCACCTATTATAACATCACCCGATTGGAACTTGCCTTTTGAATTGATGTGTGATGCTAGTGATTATGCAGTAGGTGTTGTTTTAGGACAAAGGCATGATAAGAAGTTTCATGTGATATACTATGCTAGTAAAACTTTGACGGATGCTCTAGAGAATTATACTACTACCGAGAAAGAATTACTGGCTGTTGTGTATGCATTTGACAAACTTAGGTCATATCTTGTTTTGTCTAAAACAATTGTTTATACTGATCATTCTGCACTCAAATATTTGTTTAACAAATCGATGCCAAACCTAGGTTGATTAGATGGGTTTTACTTTTACAAGAGTTTGACATCGAGATAAGGGATAAGAAAGGAGCTAAAAACCTAGCTACCGATCACTTGTCTAGGTTAGAGAATCCTGAGTTAGAATCTATTGATGAGTCCGTGATATCCGACAAATTCCCCGATGAGGGTTTATATTTTCTACAATTGTTGAATTATGTTGATAGTTCTCTTCCGTGGTTTGTCGATATTGCTAACTATCTTGCTTGCTAAAGAAATTCCCAGTGATATGACGTATCGGCAAAAGAATAAATTCTTCGCCGATTTGAAATATTACTATTGGGAAGATCCTTTCTTGTTACGTATTTGTGCAGATCAAATTATTAGGAGATGAGTATCCGGAGAAGAATGCACAAAATCATAGATCACTGTTACAAGGGACCTACTGGAGGCCATTTAGCCGCTAATAACACTGCAAGGAAGGTGTTAGAAGTCGGATTCTATTGGCCCACGATCTTCAAGGACGTTGTATCCAACATACAGGTTTGTGATGCATGTCAAAGAACATGTAACATTTCTTCTAAGGATGGTATGCCCCAAAGAGGAATTCAAAGTGTTGAGATTTTTTATATTTGGGGTATAGACTTTATGGGATCATTTCCTTCGTCTTTTGGAAATAAATACATTTTAGTAGCCATTGAATATTTTTCTAAATGGCCCGAGGCTCAGGCATTACCTACTAACGATGCTAAAGTTGTGTGCAGATTTCTCGAGAAAATTATTTGTCGGATTCGGTTGTCCAAGAGCTTTAATAAGTGACAGAGGAACTCACTTTTGCAACTCCCAGCTGGAGAAGGTACTATAAAGATATGGAGTTCATCACAAGCTTTCCACCGCCTATCATCCACGAATAAATGGACAAGTTAAGGTAACCAATAGAGGTATCAAAAGGATTTTAGAGAAAACTGTAGGTGTACATAGAAAAGATTGGTCTACAAAGCTTGATGATGCTAATTGGAAAAGATATTATGAGCATTTAGGACTGCATTTAGAACATCTACATGATTTTCTCCTTATCGTTTAATTTATGGAAAAGCATGTCACTTACCTGTTGAAATAGAACATAAAGCATATTGGGCATTGAAAAAGTGCAATCTAGATGATGAGCTAATTGGAAAAGATAGGATATTGCAAATAAATGAGCTTGATGAATGGAGATATAATGCGTACGAGAATTCTTTGAATTTCAAAATGAAAAGTAAAATTGTGCATGATAAGAATTTTCAGCCTGGCGACAAAGTGTTATTATTTAACTCCCGTTTGAGAATGTTTCCGGGAAAATTACGCAGTTTTTGGTTAGGTCCATTTACTATCAAAGAAGTATCACCCTATGGAGCTTGTGAAATAGAAGATACAGATGGGAAAATTTTCAAGGTAAATGGTCAAAGGTTAAAATTCTACAAAGAACCATTCGAGGTGGGCAATACAGAGGAATATTTTGATTGATAGAAGGTAATCCAGGTAAACGACAAAAATGAAGCGCTTTTGGGAGGCAACCCGTGTTTGTTTTCTTTTTTCTCTTTTTTTTTTTATTATTTTAAGGGTTTTTGCTTGTTTTTTGTGTTTGCTTTTTTTTTTTTTTTTTGTTCCTTCGTTTTCTTTTTTTTAGGACACTACTTACTCTTAAACATCTTTCTTCTTTACTTTGTCTTATTTCTTCATAGATGTTTTAGATTAAGTGTGGGTTTTTCATCTCCACCTGCCTACAACACCGAGGACAGTGTTCTTTTTAATTGTGGGGTAGGGGTGAATTTCTGTTGTGGGCAAAATTTTGCTAATTTTGTTTTGAATTTTCTCGAATTTTATGGCAATTTTAAACTTTTTGGGATATCTAATAAACTTTTGAAGTATGATTTACTCCTCTTATAATAAAAACTATTTGTTTGATTGTAAGAATCTTGAGGATTGAGTTTGATTTATTCATAGAAACTTGATGCTAGTCTAGTTGTAGGAAATCCCGGTTATCTCGAGCACATCTATTTTGGCGAAATTGTTTGACTGACGGATCATTTTTGGACTTTTAGTTAAATAGTGTTAGACCATCTAGATGTTGTGATAGTTGTTATGGTAACTTGATAGGAGTTTGAGAAGCATGCCACTAGTTTATTTTTCTGTTATTTATTTTAATAAGGGAATTGAATGCCAGGTGCCCTAAGGTATTTGAGGACTGGGAGCCACCGGAGTGAGACCTGCTACAAGGGTAGTTAAAGTTAACATGGTTAAGTAAACGCTTATACCCACCGCATTAATATATATATATATATACATGTTTGAAAAAAAGAAAAAAAAAATATAAAAAAAAAAAAGAGTAATAAGTGTGGCATTGTGACTTGATCCTAGATGGTTAATTATAATTAGCTGTTGTGACGTCTAAGTGATCAACATACTATCTTTCTACTAGTTTGAAGGGAAGTCTATTGTTTGGATGATGAGTCGGATTAGAACACACACTACACCCGGGGAGATTCTATGATTAGATGTGTGTTGATTTAATATGGATATTTTGAATTATTTCTTCTTGATTTGCACATGATACATTTGATGAGGCATTATGAGTAATTCACTCTTTGATAGTCTGTTCTTATTTTCCGAACAGTTTAAATTGTTGAACACCTCCTATGCTTAATTGATGAACATGATTAGTTGAGTTATATGTGTTTTCATGGACTATATTTAGTAGTTTGCTTGAGGACAAGCAAAATACTAAGTGTGGGGTATTTAATAACTCGAGTTAACTCGAGTTAAGTTTGTATATCGTGTTTTTATACATTAATTGTGTTCAATTCGAGTTAATTATGGAGTTAATTGGAATTAATTGAATGAAAATTACGCAAATTCTTTCTGTTTTTTATTTCGGAAGTTTCAGGGAACAAAATTGAAGAAAGGAAGAAATCGGGGACTAAATTGCAATTTTCTGGAAAATAAGTCAGCACGGGCGTGTTTCTACCCGTGTTCCACCCCGTGTTGCAGCCAGCACGGGCATGTTTCTGCCCGTTTCTTAGCCCGTGTTGGAGACACGCGACACGGGCGTGTTTAAGGCAGCACAGGCGTGTTTCTACCCGTGTTCCACCCCGTGTTGCAGCCAACACGGGCGTGTTTCTGCCCCTTTTTGATCCCGTGTTGGAGACACGCGACACGGGCGTGTTTAAGGCAGCACTGGCGTGTTCAGCGCAATTCAATGTCCCACATGGAAATTTTACCTCTTTTCAACTCAATTTCACTCCTATAAATAGATGCACTCCCTCGGTTGTTGAAGCACACCAGAATCACTCCGAACAGGAGCACTATTCGAGTTTTTAGTTTTCATTTTTTTTTCTTTCTTCTCGAGTGTAGGGTTGAGCCTCGACCATAAGGGATACCCTATAGTTTAGTTGAGAGGGAGTGATCTCTGAAGATCTTTAGAGCGAGATAATGATCCGGAGTACAAGTCTCGGCGAGGTCTGAAGGATTAAGCCAGTCCGTGGAAGCAGTGAGAGCAACACGACAACCTTCTCTTTCCTTTTCTTTCCGTTCTTGTATTACTTTTTCTTTATATGTTATGATTCTGTGTCCTAGGATTCTTTTTATTTAGATTGATTGATTAATGATTTATACATTTCCGGAATGGATACGTTTTAATATACATTATGAATTTCTTATTGTTTTACACTTTCAATTTGATTTTCGTATTGATTTTATGCTATGAAACTTAGGTTGATGCATGATACTACAATAGTTAATTAAAAGGACAGTTTGTTTAGGAGACCCAACCATAGGAGAATTTACAAATTGCCAAATTAGGTCTAATAACTTGCATCGACCATAATGAAGTTAGGAAGCCTAATAATCTCGAGTTAGTGATCAATGCAAATCTTAAGATTAACCGATTAAATTCACGACTTAATAATTAATCTACAAAGGTTTAGGATTACTTGCAACGACCCATATTGAGGTAATCACTTCAGATAACTCGGGTATGGTAGTAAGACGATTCGAATTCATTATTACCTTGGATCCGTTTGCAAATTGAACTTTCGAACATTGTTCACCTTAATTAATCATACGTACTTCATTAGAGATCTTAGTAAATTATTTTCCATTCTTGTTTTAAATATTCTTTAAACAACATATCTGAATCGAATGGACACATAGGACTAATTCCCCGAGATTAAAGATTGTCATAATTGGTAGAAACTAACCAACTGTCACCAACGTTCCCGAGGATATGATAATTATAAATTTAAAATCGTGGTACTCCCGTGTTACTATCTGCATGTGATAGGTACTCTGCCTTAGTTGTGTTTGATTTTGTGACACTATTTTGTGATATTATTTGCTTTATATGATATTATATTTTACTTACTCAAAACAGACACCAGAAACTTAGGTTGATGCATGATACTACAATAGTTAATTGAATTGGCGGTTTGTTAATGAGTCCCCACCATAGGAGATTTAACAGATTGCCAAATTAGGACTAATAACTTGTGGCCACCATACTGAGGTTAGGAAGCCTAATAATCTCGGGTTTGGAATCAATGCAAATCTTAAGATTATGTTGTTGAATTGACACCTTAATAACTAATCTAAAAAGGTTTAGGATTACTTGCAACTACCATATTGAGGTAATCATTCTAGATAACTCGGGTATGGTAGTAAGACAATTTGAATTCACAATTTCCTTAGATCTGCATGCAAGCTACACATTCGAACATTGTTCAACTTAATTAATCATACGTACTTCATTAGAGATCTTTGTCAATTGTTTTTCCATTCTTGTTTTAAATATTCTTTAAACAACATATGTGAATATGGACACATAAGACTAATTCCATGAACCTTAAAGATTGTCATAATTGGTAGAAACTAACCAACCGTTACCAACGTTCCCGAGGATATGATATTTATAAATTTAAAATCGTGGTACTCTCGTGTTACTATCTGCATGTGATAGGTAGTCTGCCTTAGTTGTGTTTGATTATGTGACACTGTTTTGTGAGATTATTTGCCTTATTTGATATTCATTTTTACTCACTCAAAACACACACCAGATATTTGTCGTCGTTGTCGGGGACTAATAAATTCATAACATTTTTAAAATTCATGATCAAAATTTTAGAAACTTTATGATTTGGTGACGGTAGTATCTATCCTTTATGACTTGATTAGTGGAGTTAGACCTCACTTTCCTAAGTATACGGTTTCCTAAATTGTTAATTTTAGAAATTATCTAGAATTAAATAATTAAGGTCATTTAGTTTTAGAAAATTCATTCTAAAACCATACTATGAAAAACTCTAGAGATTATCTAGGGTCGATAAAGGAGTACAAAATTTATTTTTCGAACTCTTTTTCTTTGTCTTCTTCTTATCTTATTGAAACATCATGCTTAATCTATCTTTGGTATTATAAAAAAACTGAAAATTTTTTACTTCATCGTGCGAGGATCCACCTGAATTGAAACCGAAAGAGCTGGCCAACCCATTTCTAATATGGATTCCTAAGATGAAGGTAAGAACTTCCTTGATTATAATTGCAATCTGAATGAGAAACGAAAGGAAGTTGCAACTGAATGTAGTCAAGAGGTACAAAAGAGCTTGTCCAACACTATTATTTACAATGATCACCCTGCACTCACTTGTTGAATTATAATGCATTTTGTGTACATTGGATAGAATCCTAAAATTTGATGAATATGTGATAACTCGATTTTATATCGTGTTTTTATACATTAATTGTGTTCAATTAGAGTTAATTATGGAGTTAATTGGATGGAAATTACGCAAATTCTTTCTGTTTTTTATTTCGGAAGTTTCAGGGACCAAAATTGAAGAAAGGAAGAAATCGGGGACTAAAAGTGCAATTTTTGGAAAAAAAAAGGCCAGCACGGGCGTGTTCTGCCCTTGTTTCGGCCGTGTTGAGCCAGCACGGGCGTGTTCCTGCCTGTGTTGCTGGCTGTGTTGGAGACGCGACACGGACGTGTTCAAGGCAATTTTGGCGCAATTCATTGTCCCACATGGAAATTTTACCTCTTTTCAACTCTATTTCACTCCTATAAATAGATGCACTCCCCCAGTTGTTGAAGCACACCGGAATCACTCGGAACAGGAGCATTTCCGTGTTTCTAGCCAATAGAAATTTCGTGATAAGCTCCAATCTAGTTTTCAGTTTTCATTTTTCTTTCTTCTCGAGTGTAGGGTTGAGCCTCGACAATAAGGGATACTGATGTGAATTTTGGTTACTATATTTTTAGCATAAATTATGATTGAGATTAATTCAAGCAAAACAAATAGGTTGTCACTTAAATAACCAAAATCTAAGGTAGAGTACCTATCGTATGCAGATAGTAACATGAAAGCATCAACGATTTTACATTTATAAAATATCGTATAGACCCAAAGACGTTGACAACAATTATAAGCAATTATTAGATATGACAAGAATTTATTAGCAAAAGTTAACCCTTGGATAAGATTCAATTCATGAGATTGTTGCTAGAACATAAATAGAATTGAAACAGATATGATTTAGGATTCCTATTCGGTTCGATGATTCAATTAGAATGACCATATTCAAAGATGTAGCTTTAAGCAGATCTAAGGCAATTGTGAGTAATATTAACTTTACTACCGTACCCGAGTTATCTAATGTGATTACCTCAATACGGGTCGTTGCAAGTAATCCTAAACCTTTGTAGATTAATTATTAAGTCGTGAATTTAATAAGTTAATCTTAAGATTTGCATTGATTACTAACTCGAGATTATTAGGCTGCCTAACCTCATTATGGTCGATGCAAGTTATTACACCTAATCCGACGGTTCATTAATTCTCCTATGGTCGGGTCTCCTTAACAAACCGTCAATTAATTAATTATTCCAATTATATGCTCAACTAGATGCAAACATATATGTCAAGGCATAAATTGAATACGAAACTAAGTTGAAAGCATAAAGCAATAATAATCACAATGATAATCACAAACAATATCCTTCCCGGGAAATTAATAAAAGCTCTAATTGTATCATTAATAATAAAAGAATCCCATGAGACAAAGTTAAAGTAAATAAAGAATGAAAAATAATAGACTTGAGAAGAGGGAAAAGAAAAGTTGTCGTTTGGTTGTCACTACTTCGACGGCGGGGGACTTGACCTACGATTCTTCTCGAACCCTACTAGCCTTCCTCCTTGTCTTGGCCACGAAATCTTCTAAAATCACACCCCTCAACTAAACTATAGAGCTCTCCCTTATGGTCGAAATCCACGGGAGTGGAGACTCGAAATCCCTCGAATTCTCTGAACTCTGCACTCTCTGGTGGATTGGTGGTGTGTTCCAAAGGCTTGGATGTTGTCTCTATTTATAGGAGTAGAAAAAGAGCTGAAAACAGTGAAAATTCGATGTGGGACGCAAAAATAGCCCTCAACAAGCCCAGCAACACGGGCTGAACACGCCCGTGCCGCGTGTCTTCAACACGGGCTGAACAAAAAGTTCATATATCATGAAATCAAAAAGTAAAACTTCCAAACATTTACTCCTTAGAAAATCAATTCTATCAAAACTTTTCAATTATGCACAAAGAATATAATACTCTTGCTTGCCTCATAAACTACTCTTTGCAAAGATCAACTAGAAATAACTTGAAACTTATATTCATTCAACACATGTCAAATCATAGAATTTCCCCGAGGTGTAGTGTGTGATTTTGACTTCACTAATTCAATCAATAGGTTCTCTCCAAACAACAAGAAATAATAGCACATCAATCTTTTAGGGTTCACAACAACTCATCATAATCACTCTAGGAACCCAAGTCGAATGCCAAATAATCTAAACTTTTTTTTTTCTTTTCTTGCACGAATGCAATTTTTTTTTTTCTAAAAGCTCTAAAAAGAATGTTGTTGCTTAACAATATCAACTTTAACTACCCTTGTAACGAGTCCCAATCCGGTGACTCCCGGACCTCAAAGACCTTAGGGCACCGGGCATTTAATTCCCTTCAGGAATGGTACTCAAGTAGCAAAGGATACATGCAAACAGACTTTTATTACAAAAAATAAATCAACACAAAACGAATGGCATTCTTCTCAAATTCTTTCAAGCAACCACAATAGCTATCATGCATTCCAAAAGATATCACGCTATAACCTCAAGTGTCCGAAAATAATCTATCAATCAAACAGTTAATCAAATTTTTATTCTCAAAATTCATTCAGGAATTTCCTATAAAAGGACTTGTATCAAACTTTTATAAAGATTTCTCATCATCTCCAAAAGACATAAGCATTGAATTAGTTAATTTATATCATAGGCTGAGTAAATAATCATTCCGCATAAAATACTTATTCCAGATAGATTTTGAAAAAGTTTTTTTTTTCAAAAAGAATTTGAAAATTTTTCGAGACAAGCAGAAACATTCGAAAACACCCCACACTTATTCGAAAACAAAGGAAAAACGAAAAACGAAAAAAAAAAAGAAAAAGGGAAAGAAAAAGGGAAAGAAAAAGAACCAGGAATCCGATGATGATTCTTGTTGTCTGAATATCGTCCTTCAAAGTCATATCACAAAATTACCTAAGAAATTCTCAGAATAAAATGGTGATGTTATTTAGTACTTTTTTATCAAATGATAAACAATTTTTTAAAAAAAGAGAGAATATCAAAGGATAAATTAATACTAAATATTTTGGAGAAATATAGATCAAGAGATTTATAGAGTAACTCAAAATTCTTTCAAGAATAAATCCCTATAAAGCTTTCGGAAGCCTCAAAAGTAGAAGAACATTACCATGTCTTCTCAATAAGATTCCTATAATGAAAGAATATCCTCCTAAAGGTTCCACCACCGCACCACCAAATCTTCGTACCACCATATTAATTCGATTTCAGCAGCCGCTACAACCACTTGGATACCTTGTTTTTCTTCTTTCCCTTTTTCTTGTTCTCTTTTTCTTTTTCGTTTTTGTTCTTTTTGCTTTGTTTTATTGTTGGTGTTTTCTATTTTAGGATATTACTTAGTCTTGGGCATCTATCGTATCTGCTTTGTTTTATTGTGTTAATAGATATTTTGGATTAAGTGTGGGGTACTCGTTTTTCACCTGCCTTTAACACCGAGGACAATGTTCATTTTAAGTGTAGGGTAGGGTGAGCTTTTATGGGCCAAATTTTTCGAAATTTTCTAGAATTTCCAAGCAATTTCAAACTT
>JAHSUH010000808.1:0-157121 GCA_025388415.1 Cynanchum wilfordii | reverse complement strand
GAAGAAAATAGGAGAAGAAGAAAACATAAGAAGAAGAAAACATAAGAAGAAAGAGAGAAGAAGAAGAGAGATGACGAAGAAGAAGAGGGAAAAAGAGAGAAAAAAAATTTAGGCTTTTAGGTTTTTTTATAGTGTTTTAGAAATCACATTATGAATTAAAGTTTAATTTGAATACATTATTAATTTTGAACTAAATTTTACTAAGGAAGCTTGAAGCATTTTTAAGTCAAGTAGGTATTAGTTGAAAAATAAGTTATAAACTAAATTTGATGTTTCTACATAATTGATGAGATATTAATTGGTATTTAGAAATAAAATATTTTGAATTGCAAAAGACAAATATTTTTATTTATGGGACATTTGATATTGAACAAGAATTGAATGAAAGTGAATGATTCAATGTAATGATCACTACTGGGACTTAGTTAATGTATTAAGCTTGGGTAAACATGTTCCACCTCAAATGAAATGATTCCATTGGCATGGACAAAAAGTCACCCAAATTTAAATGTAATGACCCTTTCTTAATGGGTATAAAGTTAGGAATTGAATTCAGTAAATAACCCACTAACTTTTACACTTGATTATATCCCAACATGTCAATGTAATGAATTGAATGGATCGTATCAGTTTGAGTCCCAAAGTAATTGAATATGACACTTTAAAGTAATTGAACATTGGAAGGGATTTTATGTTTTGATAATGTTATCTTGTGCTTTTCAAGTGAATAAGTTCTTTGAAATTTTAAAATGTATGTTGAATTGAATGTTTGAGTTATTATTAAAAGTATTTTAATATTGAAGTTAAATGTTTTATACATTTTTACAGTGGTTACATGTGTTGAATGTTGCTTTAAATATTTCAGTAAAGTTTCTAAAAGTTATTATGTATTTTTAATGATATTCAAATTGGAAAGAAAAGTTTCTGCTTACTAAATTTTGTACTCACTCCCCCTCATGTTCACTTCGATGTATTGATGAATACGAATATGGTTTGAGTAGAGAATAATCTTTAGGTAATGAGTCTCTAGTCTCTAGTGAATGAAGATTACTTAGAAATGATATTCTTGTGAATTATTATATTCATGTATTAGATTCGTTAAGATTAAAGAGATTGATTTATTGGATATTGGTATATGATCTTTATATATATAATATATATATATATATATATATATATATACATACTTTATTATTGTAAGGAAGAAAATATTCTTTATATTACTTTTATTGAATCGATGTATGAGATTGCATTGTCCAAAAAAAAAAAAAAAAAATTTGAAGATGTAGTCGTGTTATATCTTGAATTTGGGATTTTAGTTTACGAACTAGGCCTAGATTTGGGGTGTGACATTAAGTAGTATAAGAGTCCATGTTATGATAATTGGGGCAATAGAATAGACTAATAGTTAAATAAGTATTATGATTTCCATTATTAGTAATTAGATAAGTATCATGGTTTGAATTATGGAATAAGTGGTTAAGTTATGATTTTCAAAGGATTCAAAGGGAGTAATTAGTGATTGATTGAGTATATATTTGGATATATTTGTTTTAGTTATTATTGCTTGATTAGTAGTGGACTTTGTATTAGTGTTACTATGATTTAAGATGTGGAACATTGGAATTTAGTTTTAAGTATTGAATTATTAATTTATATATTAATGTTAAGATAACTAGAGATATTTTTGTAGGTATATTAAATTTTAGTTAAGACAAGATTAGTTTAATGTGTGTGTGATTATTTATATGTTGGAATTATCTACGTTATTTCATAATTATCTTTAGATATATATGTCATTTATATTAAAGATTGAATTAAGATATCATCTTTTAAGTGTACCCGATTAAGATTATGTTTATTAGAAACTTGAAATGACAACTAGTTATATATTTCAGTAAAGTCATTTATATATTATATTAGTTATATATCACAAATATCATTTGATAAATTTCAGTTGTTTCAACCAAATATTTCAGTATAATTTTCTTGTTATTATTCAATACGTCTACTTATTTAATTATTATTTCCTTCAAATATATATATACTTTGGAAACAATTCATTTTTTCATTATTTTTACATATTTATAAGATTTATTTTATATATATTTAAATATATTGGAATTATATATGTTAAAATTCATAATTTCTATTATATATATTTCAATTGTTTATATATTAAAAATTTTAATTACATACACATCAAATCTTTATATATGCACCCGATATATATTATTTTTATTAGAAATTTGAATTATCAACTCTTTATATATTTCAGTACAGTCATTTATATATTATATTAGTCATAAAAAAACAAAATAAGATCATTTTATTTGAATTATGATTGGAATCCTAAAGTTCTATTATTTTAATGTAAGCTAACCTATTTCGATTATTAAATTTGTTATGATAATTTAGTTAGAAGAATTTTAGCTAGTTTACAGTAGGCTTAAACCTAAATATGCTGAAATAACAATTGTATTAATATAAAGAGAGAGATTTTTTTTTTTTTTATCAAAGATAGTTAAATATGATATCAACTTTCATACCATGGATTTAGTAGCACTTTATAAAAAAAAATAAGGGTTTAGATTTTAATAGTTGTAAATTTTGACAAATTACCAATTTTGAAATGTCTTTGAGTATATATATTAGGAAGATGGATGGATTGTGAAATTGATCAAATCAAGATTGAAATTATATCATCTTAGGAATATGATTAAGTTCAGTGCTTATTTTAGGAATTGAAGTCCTGATGAATATAATGTAATGAAAAGTATTATTACCTGAATTAATGCAAAAGGATGAAATGGTGAAAGATATGGTCAACAAAGGTAGGATTGATTTTCAATGCTTCAACAGTATGATTCTTGACGAAATCTTATTATTCTTTCCATTGATTTTTGCAAGAGATGATTTTTTGGCATCAATTTCTTTTTCCATTGCTTGAATTCGTTGAAGCAATCCATGGATAACCTCAATAGAATTTTTGCACATTTTTGGATCGAAGAAACTGCTTCTTCTACCATCACCCTCTAAAAAAGGTAGCCCTTTACCATATCACTAAAGTTCATATACAACAGTGAGAGTGTGAAATCTTAGCTCTTCGCCTCCGCAAGTTGCAACCTTCTTGGAGGTTCCTTTCCGTCTAAGAGGTTTTCAATGTACTTTAGATTCCATATTTACATATAATAGATTGCTACTCATGGGCATTGTTTATAACTCTGAATTTGTGAAAGAAGATGTCAGATTGTTGCTTTAATTTTGGTATAGTTGTTGATTTGAATGCCAATTTCTGAGTTGAAGAAAAGTTGATTTTTGGGGTTTAAAAAATGGAGATGGGGGGGTTTTTTTGAGGTGGGTTGAATTTTTTTTGAGGGTATATTAGGATTGTTTATCTTTATTTTCTTATATTTATTTGGTTGATGATGGACTAACCAAAATTAAAGCCTATATGAGCGTAAAAAACAATAATAACCAGAAATGATGTATATAATCATAACCTATGGACAATCATTTACAAACCATGGACGATAAACCTAGACATTAATTAGGTTTACAGTGAAACTTCTAGAAATTTAATTCTAATATTGAAATAGACAACCTTTAAGGCTTTAACATGTTATTAAGTGTAATTTTATTTTCCATTCCCATTTAAATTTTTCTATACTATTTTATTCTTTATATTAATAATATTATTAAATTTCATGATTTAATTAACTATTGGTCAATACTTTTCTAGAAATTGAAAAAAAAAAACTAAATATACTTATAAAAAAGACCATTAACATGTTGGTGTGGGGCTGACCAGCAGTCCAGCCTTCATTTGTTGCGGGATTGCAAGATTGCGAGAGAGGTTTGGAAGATCCCGCTTCCGGAGGGTATGCGGCTAAGATTCTTTTCAGTTGCTGACGTTGTCCGATGGCTTTGTAGGAACCTTACTGTTTCTCATGATCACCCTTTGTTCCCCCTTGTTGGAGCTATGTTTTTAGACAAATTATTTATGCCCTTAGGATTAACCATACGACGACGGGCACACATGGTGCTAAATATTTTTTGGAGGACCCTTATGTCATTGCTGAAAGAAGCCTTAGATTTGTTTTGAATCTTCTTTCAGCTTGGAATAGGGCGTCCGTGTAACTATCTTTTGTAAAGTTTGATTTATATTTCATATATAATATTCGGTTTTCGACAAAAAAAAAAAAAGACTATTAAAATATTTTTCAATGCTTAAATATAGTATTTATTAAGACTTTTCCTTTTTTATTATTTTTTTTAAAGACGTTTCAATAGTTTCAAAATTTATTTTATGTATAAATATAATATAATTTACTTTTAATTTTAATTATTTAAATATTTAATTTTAGAGACATTTTATTATAAGTATAAAACTTTTAATGAAAACCCATAAAAAATCCTTTGTATCAGTCATTAAACCCCTTAAAATTTTTTGATAAAATCAAAACACACATAATAATAATAAGCAAAATTAGTAGAGAATAAGAACCACCTAATCACTATATTTGCAAAATCAAGAACTTACGGCATATTTTCAACCAAAAATTAACCCACTTTGCCCAACCCCCTTAAAAAAAAAATAATATACAAATTTTAAAATTATAAAAAAATATTTAAAATTTAGAAGCTAATTTTTAGTGGCTTTATTCCTTTATTACAAAAATAAATTTTAGGACTATTTTGTGATTCTGTTCGATATTCACGAGGTTATTAGAATTTTCCATACATCAAAATAAAATATTGATTGCGTCATCGCATTATTTTTATATTGGGATTTATTTTCACTATTTTACAATACCTTTACTTCATAATATATAAAAGAAAAACTTTAAAAGTTCATTATTTGTTCTTGTTGTGGGTCATCGATTTGGAGTTTAAAGATTATATCAATCAATTTTATTATATAATTCAACTCACAGTTATTCCAAAACGCAAATGAGGCAGTAAATAAAATAGATTAATAATATAATAATATTAATAAATACTATCAATTCTTATAATTTTAGGAGATAATTTTAGGAGCGAGGATGCCTGTTATCTGGACTTGAATAACCAAAGAATCAGCTACAAGAAATCCATTTGATTCATCATTAAGTTCCTTCAGTGATATAAACTTCCGCCAACCCCAATCCAATTCCAAAGACGAAAACTGATGATGGCCTGCATCGGTACCGCAGATTAAATTAAACAAATTAAGAAGATGAAAACTGTTCAATTATTTGCAAGGAAGGTAATAAGATTAACCTTCAATGGTCTGGTCCTTATTATTCTTTTGGTTGATAATCGACAGCTTGTAATCAACATATATACTTTCTTCAAGTTGTGATTCGTCCAAACATAAAAAGAGGGATACATAGTTATCATCCACATCTTCTCCTTTTGGATACAGCAAAAACTTCCTAATTCATCCACACTAAAAATTAGGGTAAAAGCATGAATACATATATTTTTCAATAATTAACAATGTTTCAGAAAATATCATACCATTTGTAGTCTCCCATAGTGAATACCTCAGAATAATAATATTTTTCTGTGTAAGATGTCAAAAATTTATTTAACTTCCAAGTGTAAGAATGAGTAACATTCATAATTGGTGGAATAACCTCTCCTTTTCCCAAGCTGCACATACTAATCTCAACTCCAAATATGCATTTGTCACGTCTTAAGTATCCATTATTGGTGTCAAGGAAATCAGTTTGTAACATTAATTGAGGAAATCCACATTCTTTATTCTTTCTATCAAAGCGCCATGCTCTTTTTTTAAGATCTAAATATTGAATGCAAAAAAATATTTAGTTTTCGTTAATAATAATAATATATAGACATCAAAGTATATATAAGTAAATCAAATGGAATACCTTGTACTTTTAAAAACTTATCTTCTTTATAATTATACACAAAAAATTTGAATTTTACTAGAGCTTCCCACCCAATGGCTAGGGTTTCTGTCTCCGCAATAACTAAAGACATCGATATGTATCCCTTTCCATTTCTTTCTTCATCACCATTTGGGTAGAGACATAACTTCCTAAAAACACATAACAATTAAAACCTTTCAATTAGACAAAAAATTATATAAATATATGTATATAAAATTGTTTAAATATAATAGCTAATAGAAAGAATATAAACCATTTGTATCTGCCAACTTCAAAAGTCTAAGACTCATATCTCTTTGCATCAATATCTTTTATCATTTTCTGAAGATTAGAAAAGGAATCAATCTCCAATGTATAATGAGCAGGAGGCACATCTCTTAGAGATCTTTTGATATCTGTAAGAAACCAACTTATAAAAAGTCCATGTAACTTCAAGAAAGGAAAAAACCACAGACATAAAACAAGAACCTATACATACCGTTACAACAGTCGCCTGCAGCTATTGTCAATGTAGAAACCATTTTAATTAAGATGCTAATAATTTGGTATTGATGTAGCCTCCAATCTCTAAATCAAAAACAAAGTCAAACGGAGATTGCTCTCCGTAAAGCTTTAAGTCAGAAACAAAACCAGAAGAAAGGCTGAAAAGACTAGGGTTTTTTAGAGAAGAATTCCACTTACCTTTCCTCTTTGTTTGGCCTTGTATTTATAATGAAATGTGGTCTCCTAATTAGAATAGACTTCGAATTGAGTAGAGAATTATTAAATAAATATTATGATATATTTAAATATAAAAGATAAATATTAAGATAGATATTATGATATCTATCAGATATCAAAAAATCTAAGCTACAATATATGAGCTTTTCATTTTATAACCTAGAAAGTTCGTAAATATATATATATATACTGCAAGGTGAGGACCTGGAAAAGATGAACAGAAATTTTAGAGAACGAAGAGTCATTTGCTGTGGTGCTCGGCTCGAGAGGTTTTACTAAATGAAATTTTAATTATGTGAATGTTCATAGCATTGGGATGTGAATATCAAGGATTAATGCATTGATGGATAAGGGTAAATGATATTTTCATGCCTAATTAAGAATTTTTCAAATATATCCCTGCAACTATGAATAAGGTTAACTATTTCAAAATGCAAATTATTATTTTCTTCCAAAATATCCGTGTGAAAATTTATGAGCTCTTCGATTTGTAGGTTAAATATTGACGAATCCTATATATATACTAGTGTTAGACTTCACCTTAAATGTCAAGTATATTATATTTTTACAATAGAGAAATTGATTTACATTGCTTATAATTATTGAATTTTTTTTTTTCTTAAAAAAAAAAAACATAAAACCTAAAAGTTACTGGAAAAGGATAAAGAATAAAATTATGAGCAGGGAAGAGTCATTTGCTGAGTTATAGGAGTCAATAGAGAACCGAAAGGTTTTACTTAATAATTGTGAATGTTGATGCCCTTTGCGATTTTCCAGGAATGTGAATGTCATACATAAATGAATGGCTAACCGTAAATAAAATTTCATGCCTTCATTTTTTAAAATTTATCCCTCGCATCAATTGATTTATTATTGTCATTTTCTTATATTTGTATTTGTTTTTCTACAAAATTACAATACAAAACAAATATGAATTATATGTAACAAATATATTTATAAAAATTTATTTTAATTTACAAGGATCTATCTCTATGAATCCGTTGATTTGTTTGAGAGTCTTTTTGAGCTTACATATTGATCCAATAGTATTTGATTTCTTCCAAGAACCTTTTTGAGATTTTGAACTAGTAGATTTAGACAACCGTTGATGATTTCTTTGTTGAATTTATTTTAATAAATCATGTGGGCTTATGTGTCAATTATGTATTTAAGGCTATCATATTTTATTAAGCCCTATTAAACCGATCTAATAAAGTTTATTGGGTTAATATGCATCAAGAATAAGTATGAACCTACATATGTAGAAACCCCGATTCCTAGACTGTGATGGGTTAGCTAGGAAAAATATATATTATATGGTTATGGTCCCCGGGAGACTACCGAGAGTTGTCTATTCTATATCCCGTCAGTAGAACAGATCCCTAGACTCCGATAGATCTCTTGGAAGATCGTAGCCCTTGTTCTTCATACAGGATTCCAAGAATATCAAGAACATCAATATTACTAAAGATTTAGATCTTGAAGATTAATTCAGGTACGCTTCCGCAAACTTATTGGTTGATTAATTTCTTGATAATCCGACATATTGGGTCTTGGATTTATCTAAGGAATAGATTTGTAATCTATATTATTTCCAACAAGTGGTATCGAGCCT
The DNA here is from genome assembly GCA_025388415.1 of Cynanchum wilfordii. Lineage (NCBI taxonomy): Eukaryota > Viridiplantae > Streptophyta > Magnoliopsida > Gentianales > Apocynaceae > Cynanchum > Cynanchum wilfordii. The sequence continues at coordinate 148,889 of JAHSUH010000808.1, read as the reverse complement.
ACTTATGTTGGGTTATTAAGGAATTATTGAGGAATCAAATTACTTTGGTTAAAGATGAAAACTTTGAGTTTTCAATTCGATTCAGTTTTGATAAAGTCAATTTATAAAATTGATTTTTGAGATCTTTCTTTTTCTTGAAATTCAGAATTAAAGAATTCAGTTTTGATTTAATCAAAAATTTGCCTCTTTAAGGTGTACAAGGATAAGGTTATATGTGACTGCTATTTCTATGAATTTTTCATGTGCGGCAATTTTTGTTAAATACATATTTATTAGGCGTGGCCACTGTTTTTCTTAACTGTGGTAGCTTCAGTGACATTGGGCATTGATCATCTTTTAGCTTTCTGTAAGAGTTTGGGTTGTATCTGTTACATATATATATATATATATTAGGTGGCAGTTTGTTATATATATATATATATATTATATCTAAAGCATTCGTTTTTATTTACTATATATATTTTGTACTGTTTTTTGTTGATTGGATCGCCGCGCATGTATTCATGCTATATATATTGGATTCCTTTTGGGACTGCAGCGAGTATATACATTGTGTATGCGTTTCCAAGCCCGTGCAGAGTAGTGGAGTGTTTCTATAACACCAAACCACTGATACATGCTTCAATTGATGATTATATTCATTCAGATTTTATACATACTTTAAATATACAAGGTTATTGTTATATGGATTAGAGCATGCAGAAGCATGTTTTTATCTTTGGAATCACGTTTCTTTGGTTTTTTATGTATATATATTTAAATATCTTGTGGCCTGAGTTTGTTTTATATATATATTGCATGTATGTATATCTTGGAAACAAACATTTGATTCTATATTTGAATCCAAATCTGTATTGGTATTAATATACAATTTTGTTTAGTACTGAGTATGAGTCAGTACACGTATATATATTGTATGTACATATTTTTATTCTGTCCTTTGAAACACGACAATGTGGGGAGAAAATCAATTTGATTGTTAAGTTTGCTTGAATTTCAAATCGAAAATTTTGATCAAAGCAAAGAATTCGGACTGGACCTTTCTATAGTATATATACACATATATATGAGTTTGTTTGTTTAGCTGGCAACTAATTTGTTGTTTTATGGTATGACCATATATGTATGTATGTAGTTATGTATACATATGGATTTACTTATAACTATGGCTATTTCATGTGTTTATTAGTGGCTGTATATTTTGTATATTCAAGATTTCAGCTGCTATGTGTGTATATATACATAATTTTTGAAAGTTGGCTATTTATATTAGCTAAATTTTATTTTATGGGATCTTCAATTTTCTTTTTAAATAATTTGGATATGTATACATTTTATAATATGTATATACTTTGGAAAGATCTTCGTTTGAAGAATTTGGTGATTATCTTATATATTTATATTTTTTAAAGGATTTGGAATTTAGTTACTAATGGATATATTATGATATATATAGATAACCTTTTATCATTCAATATGATAAATTTACTATTTTATTATTTATAAAATGGTGGGACTCATATTACATGAGTAATGTACTTTATTTTAAAGTATACATGAATTATTTATTTTGGGATAAAGAATTTGGTTTATATTTTCTATCCTTTGGTAAATTTATTTGGAACCTTTTCTTATTAGGTTTTATTTTATTCATGCAATTAGGGTTTTGTCATGGATAATTTAAAACACTGCAGAAATTAAAGTGTTATATTTATACTTTTGTAAATATTCATCTTACTTTGGAATTAAAAGCACTAAAGTTAAAGATTTTGAGAGATTTACTGTGCATTTGGTATTTAATCTCTCTTCTATTATAATTCGGTCAACTTATGACGGTTATAAGTTATAACCGTTTAAAGGAGAAATTGACTTTTAATGAGTTAATTTCATATTTTGTTTGGGAAGAAGAGAGATAAAGTAGATGAATTTTTAGTACTCATTGGAATTTACCGGTAATGGTAAAGGAAAGAAAATAAAGAATATAAAGAGTTCGGGCTTTGGACCACATAATAAGCAAGAAAAGGGAACAAATTAAACTAAAGAATTTTCTTGTTATTTTTGTAGAAAGACTTTGGATAAGGATAAAGAATGAATACGTCAAATATCATACTTGATATTCAAATAAGGGGTTGTCTAATTACTGAAAATCCAGTGATGGTGAAAGATACATCGACTATGGTGAATGGACAACGGTTAAAGTTGAGGCAATAAGGACTTTTATGGTATCCTTTGAGAATGAAAATTATTTGGATTTAAAAGAGACTTATATGGTACTGTCTTTAGATGAAATTTTGTTTCTATTTTTGTAATGGACAAATTTGGTTATTCTTGTTCATTTAGAAATAGATAATTTAGTCTCTTTTGTTAATTTCAATTCTCTATCTAGATTTGATGATTTGCATTGGTTGAATCTAATTGCATCATCTAATGAACATTCAAGAAAGGAGAAAGAATAAAGTAATGTACATGATTAAGAATTGATTAAGAATTGTGTTACATTAACACGATATTAAACAATTTATTGGAATCATCTTTGATGATTTTGATTCTATTGTGCATGTTTAGTTATTCTATGATTTAGAATAATCAAGATTATGGGTTGGTTGTGTATACCCATTTACGGCTCCTTTTTTAAAGGAATAATGTTTATTCCTTTTTTGGTAATCTTGATTATTAATTTATGGAAATTTTAAAGTTTGATATGTTTTGGCTTTGCATAAAATCATGATTCTTGATTTATGATGCATGACATTTTGTTTATCTTGTGTATCTTAATACTACTACATGATACTTAAAACTCTTATTTTTAGGAGAATTTTCAATTATGAATCTTGATTTAGTTTTTTGAATCTTAATTATGTTTTATTTTTTGAGATAAATAAATTTTGGGAAAATAAGGGTGTGGACCCCATATATATCATGTTGGAATTAATTACACCATTATATTATGATTTTATGCATTATATATTTTTGGATCGTTTTTGTGATATATTATATATATATATATTCTTGAATTTAGTTAAGTTACTTATATTTTTAGATTGATTAATTGAAACTTAAATGCTGCCAAAGTAGCTTTTTGTGTAAATTAATTGATTTATAATATAAGGTTGGTCATGTGTGTTTGAGTTTCGTGCGAATAGTAATTGGCCCAAAAGGAAGTTATTGTTTGGCGAAATTTGGACATGCATGTAGTCATATCATTTGACAAAATATTATGGGACCTTGGTTAAATTCAATTTTGGTTAGATTACTTATATTTTATATTGATTGATTGATTGAAACTTAATGTCGCCAAAGTGACTTCGTGGAAAATTGATTAGTCATTAAATATAAGGATAGTTATTTGTGGATAATTTCTCATGCGGATAATGATTGGCCCAAATGAAAGTTGTTATTTGGCAGAGATTTTAGACACACTTGTGGTAATAAATATGTGACAATTATTGGGTTGTTCTTCCATGTGAATAATTAGTCGGTCCAAAGAAAGGCTTATTATTTGACGGGAATTTATTGTCGGTATTTGATTACTACGTTGAGAGTACCACTTACAAATTGACATTTCGTCCAAAGACTAAATCTCAATGTTGTGTTAGGTATCTTGTGATGGGTTTTACCATTTTTTGAATTACCTTGGTCAATTTTATTTGGATAAGTATTGTGAGTTTAATTTTATTTTTAATATTTGTTCTCTATTTAGTTAATGTTTTTTTGTTGCTTCAAGATTCGCCAATATTAATTTTGTGTTTGTACTAAATGGTACAAATTTTATTTAAAGATTTGGAAAGAAATATTTTCATATATCGTAATTGCATAAATCATAACCATGCTATTCGGATTGAGAAACCACTTATTGTTATAGATTTTAATTTCTCTGGTAATAGGAGAAATTGGAAACGGTGGGGAGTATTCAAATTGCATGAGTTTATGGTCATATAATATGCAATTTCAAAATACATTTGGGGTATTATGTTTAAAGAATTTATTCTACACAATTATTTGGTGACAAATGAAGTCCAAGTGGGAGAATTATTGGATTTATTTATTAAATAAATAAATTATGTGGACTTATTTGTCAATTATTGTGTACTGAAGACTTAAAGACTACAATAATGTGATATCAATTATTGTGTACTAAAGGGAATTCTTTGAATCTCAAGTTTCTATGGGAGATAAGTGTATCTCAATGAATGCCCCAATAAAGTGATTTCTTTAAAGCTAAAGAAATTTAAAAGATTTCTTATGTTTCAGTTACATAAAGTTTTATGTATACTTAAGTTTGTATGCGTTTGGATATTGCATACATTATTAAAGTATATGGCAGATATTTAAGAGATCCTTGAATGGATTTTAAAAGCACTTAAACATTTATGTGATATTTTAAGAGAACAAGATATTATACACTCACATACACGAAATCGAATCGGTGGGAGATCATCGGGTATTCCGATTCCGATTTCATGGGATGCCAAGATAGTTATAGATTTACTTCGACTATATCCATCTTATTTATTGGAAGAGTAATTTCTTCAGAGAGTGTTAAGCAAAACACTCATAACTCTTTCACTATGGTAATTAAGTATAACATATTGTATGGCATCCAATCATGAAATATAGCTAAGGACTATTGTCACTAAATTGAGGAATTGAGAATTTTGGATTGTATCTAAAGACCATTAAAGTTATTTTGTGACAATAATTTGGTTGTGCTATATTCTAATATATATTAGAGTGGTTTGATGTTTATAGTATATATTGAGACAAACTCTATGGTTGTGGATCCATTAATTAAAGTCTTACCACCCAAGGTCTTTTATGAGTATATTACTCATATGGGTGTTATATGCTGTTTTGATATGATATATCATTTCGGTGGGAGTTTGTGTAATAACTATAGACATGTATTACGGATATGGTGTATATTACTGCAGTATTTAAAGAATTAAGTAAGTTTTTACACTCTATTTCTATTCAATATGATCTCATTAAAGAATAAGAAAGAGACCAGTTGAAAATTGGCATGTGGAGATCACATTGCATGTAATTTTCATGCTACATACCATACTTGATCCATGTCGTTCGGTTACATTGATGTATGTGATCATTGTTGGGTTTAGTTACGTTTTTTTGTAATGAATGCCCCTTTGGTCCTATGTTGATGTGATTGATGGACCGGATTGGTTAAGGATGCATATAGTAATGATAGCAAAATATTGAGTACTCATAAAGATTAATGATGCATAATTGTTTGTGACACATTACGCCCAAGTGGGAGATTGTTGGATTTATTTTAATAAATCATGTGGGCTTATGTGTCAATTATGTATTTAAGGCTATCATATTTTATTAAGCCCTATTAAAGTGATCTAATAAAGTTTATTGGGTTAATATGCATCAAGAATAAGTATGAACCTACATATGTAGAAACCCCGATTCCTAGACTGTGATGGGTTAGCTAGGAATAATATATATTATATGGTTATGGTCCCCGGAGACTACCGAGAGTTGTCTATTCTATATCCCGTCAGAGAACGATCCCTAGACTCCGATAGATCTCTTGGAAGATCGTAGCCCTTGTTCTTCATACAGGATTCCAAGAATATCAAGAACATCAATATTACTAAAGATTTAGATCTTGAAGATTAATTTAGGTACGCTTCCGCAAACTTATTGGTTGATTAATTTCTTGATAATCCGACATATTGGGTCTTGGATTTATCTAAGGAATAGATTTGTAATCTATATTATTTCCAACATTCTTGTCATTTTATCATTTTGTCTCCTTGGAGCCCAAACTTTTAGGGTTGGGATGTGAACCTTATAAGTCCCACATCGGAATATTAATCAAAAGTTGCCTAAATTATTAGATGTTCCACCTACTCCAAATTGATTTATTAATATTAATTATAAAATAAAGTTAAAAAAAAATTTAATCTTTTAAATAAAAATATATAAAATTTTAGATTTTTTTCCGTTAAGAGGGAGGGGTTCCTTCAATTTTGTGTTTTTGTTTTTTCTCCTCTCATATAACAAAATTTAATCTTTTAAAAAATACAAAAATTGATAAGAAAAGATTAAATTATCTTTTAACTTAATTTCTTGTATGAAAAATAATTAATAAATGTGAGTTGTAAATTGTTAAAGATACCATATATTATTTTATTTTATTTTTGTAAGAGCATTATCGTAAATATACCATATATTATTTATTTCATCTTAAATCTCTTATTTCCTATTTGTTAGGCATTCGGATATATTCAAATATCTCTAGAAGATCTTAATTATATATCAATATTAAATATCCTTAGAATAAATTAAGATACTTCCAAATTGTTTGCTTTATTTTAGTATAGAAATTAAGTGCTATATTTATACATAATAAACATCTATAAATAAAAGGAATGGTCTTCAAGACAAGTAAGTGAAATTCTCTTTTCGAAATTCTATTTCTCTCTTTCCCTCTTTACTTTTTCTCTTATGGTTTCTAACTTTAAGTATTGGAAAAGCTTTTTAGAGAGAAATCTCCATTTGACTTTACTTTTGACATGTACTTGAATTCTTGGGATCGAAGAAAGAATGATATGAGAAGGGGAGTACATCATAAAATATTAATTATCAGTGGTATGGAAAATAATATTAATAATTGTACTTTAATTTTCTAATGTGAAAAGTAAAAAACAAAGGAAGTAACTAGTAAAACATTGAAGAAAATTAATATACAAGTTGAATTGTATAGGAATGTTTAAATTAAATTAGAGTATATATATGTTTAAAATTTTTAATATTCTTACTTGAGAAAAAGGGGACGGTTGGAAAAAAATAATAAAATAAAAAAGTTTATAGATGAGCAAAAGGTTTATTTCACTTTTGAATTTTATTTATTTATTTATTTATTTATTTATTTTTATAAAAATAAAAAAAAAAAAAAAAAAAAAGGGAAAAGATGGCACTCGTGGTTTTCTCTCAAAAAAAAAAAAAAAAAAAAGAAAACCATGAATGTGCAACATGAAACCGCTAGACTAATTGGCTCACCGATGACAAAAAGATTTTGTTGACATTAATACATAAATTTATCTATTTTTATTCTCTGATACTTTGTATTTGTTGCATATATTTTTATGGTTTTTAGTCGTGATTTTAATTATTAAAATAAATTTGAATTTTTATATTTTAATGATGTGCATATTATATTAATGGTTTTTAATTGTATTATTATTTTTCAAGAATTAATATTAAGCATGAAGATTTGAGTTAGAATATCTAGAATTTTTTTTTTGATAGATGGGGAGGGGAACTTGGGTGTCGAACCCCGAAGGGATAGTTCAGGGTGGTCTCTTGCCACTCCACCACATAACCTTTGATTACGAATATCTAGAATTAAAAAGTTCTAACATGCAAACGAAATAAAAAGAAAAAAAAAACCCCTAGCGTGAAGCCCAAGTATGTGAGGCCCAACCTTTTCTTGAAGGATAAGAAAGTGATAAGAAAAAAATCAAGATATTCTAGAGAAAAGGGACTAGACTAAAGACACATTATTTTTTTATTTATTTTTTTTTTTGCTAGAAGGGGGTATTATATTAATACAAGAAAAGCTGTACAAACAAGCAGACCATACAGGTGATCCTCCAACGAGGATTAATCAGGCTGCCAGTTTCGAGCATTACAAAGGTATCCAAGAGGATATTTCTAATTATTACAAGGGGTGATATATGTGGTTTCTGCTGAAAAAGCTTCGGATTCCTCTCTTTCCAAAGAACTTGGATTGTCTGCCCGAAGATGTAATTCCAATTTGGATGACTTCTGCTCCATACCTCCTTCCGAGAGATATTCCATTTAACCCAGTCCAGGATAGTGTTACATCCCCAAAAGGTTTCCCAATGCTGCACCGGTACCAAGTGTTGCCAAACCTGTGTGGCTCTCCTACAATCTCGCATGACATGTAGAGATGATTCTACATCCATAGAACATTCCGCACATATAGGTGAGTCTATACAATGTCGTTGCCAAAGCAATAGTCGTGTCTTTAGTCGATCTTGAGTTGTGGTCCACATTAAGAGTGGTCCCCCGAGAGGTCCCCTCTGTCTCCATATCTCGTTCCAAATGGGGGAGATCAAAGTCTCTACATCTTCGGTGAACTGATATGCTGACTTTGCGGTGAAGTTTCCCTTCTCCGAGGGTTTCCACCACTGTTCGGGTCTCGACCATTCTATACCCAAATTTCGTATGTCAAATCCCGCTTCTATGCCTCGCCAAATAGGTGAACAAGGTTGTCGTCGCCTGCCGATTCGAAGCTGACCAATGTCCCCATACTTCCCTTGTAAGATCCTACTCCAAAGTGCATGGGGTTGCTTAAGCCATCTTCATCCTAGCTTAGCCAATAAGACTCTATTCATATCACGGATTGGTTTTATACCTAGTCCCCCACAACTTTTAGGTGTGCAGATTTTTTCCCAAGAGATGGGGTGTGCCGACTGTTTCTTCTCGCTGCCTCCCCGGAAGAAATTCCTGTTGACCTTCTCCAACTCCACTATTGTACGGCCAGGCAGCTTGCTGGTGTTCATCACATACGCCGGGATCGCAAGGTTCACCGACCGAATAAGAATCGGTCGAGCAGCTCTAGATAACAACTTCCTACTCCACCCATTCAGCCTCTTGTGTACTTTGTCCACTAGGTACTGGTAGTGCTGACTTTTAGGGGCCCCATGATGAAGTGGTACCCCTAAATATATGCCCAAGACTTGAGTTGTTAGGATACCCAAGTTCCGTAGGAAAGAATGGTCCACGGTCCGATATCTAGTGGGGGACAGCCATACTTTTGATTTGCCAAAATTCATTTTCTGCCCGGACTCCTGGCGGAACTCGGTCAGGATTTCCTCCATAATCCGAGTTTGACGTCTTGATGCTTCCCCAAAGAGAAGAAGGTCGTTCGCAAAAAATAGATGAGAAAGTGTCGGTCCCTCCTTCGAAACCCGACATGGTTTCCACGATCCATTCCCCACAGCTGTTTTAATCCTTTGTCCAAGTGTCTCCATACATAGGACAAATAAGTAAGGTGACAGGGGGTCCCCTTGTCGTAGCCCTCGTTCCGGATTAAAACTTTCAAGTTGCTCACCATTCCAAATAACTGAAAGTTTGGTGGATTTAATACCATTAAATATAACTTTGATTAGAGGTCTTCCAAGACCAATCTCTACAAGAATCTTCTCCAAGAAAGCCCAATTAACACGGCCATAAGCCTTTTCAAGGTCAATCTTCGCCACCAAGGAACCCTTCATATTTCTCTTGCGCCTTAAGGAATGTAGTGCCTCTTGGACCATCACAATATTATCCGTAGTATGACGCCACAGAATGAAACTAGCCTGTTCTTCCCCAACAAGATCCGCCATCAGTGGTTTGAATCGATTGGCAACAATCTTCGATACAAGTTTTATGAGGACATTGCTAAGGCAAATTGGTCGAAATTGAGATATATATTCAGGATGCTCTTGTTTTGGAATCAGACATATCAAGGCTTCATTCATAGTTTCCGGAATATCTCCAGTTCGGAAAATTTGGAGGATAAACTCCGTAATCGACTCTTCGATATGTGGTCAAAACCTTTGGTAAAAGCTTACTGGCAAACCATCCGGACCCGGGGCTTTATTTTTCCCCATTTGCTGCAATGCCAATTTTACCTCATACCCAGTCACCGGTCGGTTCAACCACAATATCTCGATTCCTGCGTAACCTCGGAAAGCTCCAATTTGTTTGGGGATGAGTGCATGTTATCTCTTCAGTATACAAGTTTCGATAGAAGTTCCTTGCAATTCCTTTCAGCACCTCTTCATCCGAACACCATAGGCCCGTTTCATCCTTTAGTTGGCGTATTTTGTTGCGTCTCCGCCGATCAATAACAGTGGCATGGAAATATTTGGTATTGCACTCTCCCTCAACATGTCATCTACACCAAGCTTTCTGTCTCCAAAATGAGTCTTCTTGGGTCAATATGTCATTCATTTCTTGGGAGAGTCGGTTTTCAAGTTCATGGAGTGAGTGAGTGTACTGCCTCGCTAGATGTTGTTGGATAACAAGTAACCGAGCTCTGCACCTCCTTTTTCGTTCAAATATGTTCCGAAAGACATATTTGTTCCAACTTTCTAGTCCTGCTTTCAGTCGGCTTATCTTATCTTGGAGCCCACCTGGTTCCGCCGTCTAGAGTCCCTTAACCGTGTCGGAGAATTCTGGATGGTGGAACCAAGTATCAAGAAATCCGAAACCTCGAAATTTTTCCTTGGCATATTACTCAAACCTCCAAGAAGAATGGGATGGTGGTCGGAGTGAGCCCTTGGGAGATGTCGTACCCACGCCCCCTCAAATCGATGATGCCACTCCAGGTTACACCGGACTCTATCCAGTCTCTCTCGATATTAGCATTTCCGCGTCTGCCGTTTGTCCAACTATAGCGGGGTCCCCGAAATCCAACATCAATTAACGTGCATGTATCAATACTTTCAAGTAATTTATGTGCTCGCCTTGGATTAAAGGGTCGCCCACCTTGCTTTTCATTAGCAGCCACTGGCTGATTAAAATCTCCTATAAGTGCCCAAGGCACCTCAATCAGACCGCCCACTTGTTGGATATACTCCCACAACTGTTCTCTATAACTGAAGTTTGGCGAAGCATAGATAACAGAAATCGGGAAAGGTGGGTGTCCTCCAACATGAATAGCCGCCATTAGCATTTGCTCATTCTTCAACATACATTCAACCGTGTATTTTGATAAATCCCAAAGTAGCCAGATTCCACCAGAAAATCCTGTGGCTTCCACTGTGAGAATGCCCGTGAATCCCAGTTGTTGGAGCCAAGTCTTGGCTTTATCACTATGTATACGGGTTTCCAGAATTGCAACCAAGTCTAGTGAATTTGTTGCCAACATATCCTTAAGATGTAATCTCATGAGTTTAGATCCGGCTTCCCGGCAATTCCAGCATAATATGTTACTAATCATTAAAACATACAATTGAAAAATTAGATACACAAAGCAAATCGCCTTACTGGAGGGACGAATTTACCTCCATCTGGGAATCATTCCGTACTTGGAACACTACTACTAGGAGCATTTTTGGCCTCTTCTGTTGTTGGTCTTGATTGGGCTTGTTCCGAGGCGGAGTCGGGTGGTTTCCCCGATGGTCTAGGATCAATGTCCATTTTACCTTTATCTGGGCCCCGGTCTTGGGCCTTACTATTTGTGTCACATTGTTTTGGGCGTGATGATGAAGATTTCACCTGTGAAGTAGTGGCATTAGTTGTTGGGCCTGGCCTGCTTAACTAATTATTATTTAACTCCCTTAATGGGCCTGGCCTGTTGGAGATATTCACTATTTGGGTCCCCTTTGATTTCACTGGGCCCATAGTTTGTTTAGAACCAACGTGCTCTCCTTTCTCACCCCCAGATTTCTTGGTACCTTTGTTTTTTAAGTGATTTCCCCTTATGTGGGCCTTCCCACCACTACCACTAGGGCCTGGTATATCTTTAAGCTTCGCTTTAAGCTAGCAATTTTTTCCAATATGCCATCCTCCTCTGTTAAGTCTTCCAAGGCATTGAACCTCGATCCCATACCAAAGCTGAAAACAGTCTCCTTTTCTGAAGTACCGGAAACAACGGCTGCACGTCCTGTCTGATTGGATGTGTCTCGATTCCCGTGATTACCCACGCTTGTGAAACGGCTTGGAGAGCCGTACTTACTCCCTTTTTCCTGCCGACGTGTCGCCTGTGCCTCCCTATCCAACCGGGTATTCAGTATCTTATTGGCCTCCGAAGGTTCACTCCGGCGAGACATCCGTTGTTGAGCAAGCTGCATTCTTCGCCGGACATGGGCCGGCATAAGCCAAGGACCATAGGGGTTTGCAGGTGTACTCTCTGTCTGGACCGTTGGTTGTTTCTTTCTCTGCTCGGTTTCCTCACCTTGTTCTGCATGAGGGTCTGTGTCTTAGGAGCATTGGTCGGCCCGATGACCGAACCGGCCACACTGGAAGCAGATTTTATATAGCCCTTCATACTCCACAGCAACCCTTCTCCCCATGACGTTCAACACAGGTATCGGGGGCTTGTTTAGACTCATCTCCACACAGACTCTCGCGAACCTCGCTCTTTTCATTCCTGTTGTTAATGTTTCTACACGAACAGTTCTCCCCACAACATTGCCCATCTTGACCAGATCCTCTTCGCAGAACATTTCCATCGGGATGTTTGTGAACCGTAACCATACCAAAGTGAATGTGACCTGCTCATCTGTGGGAACAAAGTTTGGTCTCCATTTCATTATTGTGAGATAATGGCCCATAACCATCCATGGTCCCCCTTCCAGTACCTTCGGATAGTCCATTTGACAGTAGAAACGGACCACAAAATATCCTTTCTCCATATCAATCATTTCGCAATCCTCATGGAGGTTCCATAGTTTCTTTACCCTTGGCTCCATAACCTTAAGATTGAAGGTCTTACCTAAAACTCTAATAATCGGAGCTCTTCGCCATGGGAGCCATTGTTTCTAGTCAAGTTCCACAAAGGGGCAGTTGGCCGGATCTTCGTTATTAGCGGAAGGCTGGAAAACATCGGTGAGTGTTAAGTCATCCATTCTATCTTCTTCATCTTCTCCAGTATAAACCTGTTTCTTATTCGTCCTTCCCAACACTGCTGCTGCAAAGGATGAACTACCCCATGCATATTCAATATGCTCTGTGTCCATAGTATCTCCATTTTGTTCATGGTTTACGTCCAAACCTGCCATAGTTGTGTTCCGCTTTGGCTTCTTTACACTCCAATGCAACTGATCGGTTTCTTCAGGGGTCGGGTCCCTGTCCGGCGTGGTGTTGGTGGCATCCGTCATAGCGTCCTCTCTCTGGTCCCAATTTCTTTGTGTTTTTTTTTGTACCCTCTATTATTGGTATGGTATGCCCACAACTAATTGGAACGTTGACAAACTAGTACACTGATTGCACACGATCAAAAAATCTAAAGACACATTATTCATTCGATTTTTCTTAATTTGGAGATTGGAGAGAGACAGAGAAAAGAGAGCGATAGCAAAGAAAATGACAACCTAGAACCCTAGTACAAGAGATGATTTTGAGGCGAATTTGGAGTCTTTGATCGACATTAATACCAGATTTTAATTTCTAATTTTGATTTCATTATTTTTAAGATTCAGTATTTAAATTGATTGATTAAATATTAATGATATATACTTGACTTGACTCTTTTGTATATTCAACAAAGTAAACTAAAATATGGTTAGCGTCATGTTAAAAAATTCTGGACCAGACCATCACCCTCGAATAAGAGTTGAACTCTGTGAGTGCACCCAGGCCAAATCCGGATTAGTCGGCCCATGTGGGTTCCGATACCGGATGCTTAAGCAAAAAAAAAAAAAGTAAACTAATTTTTTTTTTTAAGATTGAATATTATTTAAGCCTTTGCAAATAAATTATAATATTTTTATATTATATATAAATTATATACTAATTTTTTTTATCATTCTTTGTAATTTTTTAAAAATATAATTCTTATTCTAGCTCAAATTAGCTTGAAAGTTAAACAAGTTGAACACAAAAAATTTAAATTATACGAATAAAATAATTAAACAAACTCAACAAGATTTTAAATTTGAAATATTAATTAAATCTACTAAAAATCGGTGTTTAAAAATTAAACACAAACATAGCATGTATGATTAAGTTGAGTTCGACACTGCCCAAAAACTAATCAAATCAAACATAAACATTCAAGATTTTGAATCAATTCAGTTCGACTACAACTCTAATGATAGGTGATATAATATGTTCAAGTAGTTAATATATATATATATATATATATATATATATATATATTTCTTTTATAACTATTGTTTTCCAATATGATAGAAGATAAAATAAATATATCTTAATAATTCTCATGAATTTTCAGTTTTAAAGTAGGTAAAGATGGATTTTGGTTAGAGAATCATAATGAAAGGAGTTTGATACACAAAATTGCCAATAAGCTTCTATTTGTTGGAATATATTAATTTTGTTATTTATTATTCCTTATAATGGTAGAATTGTCTTTTTTAGTCTTCACATTGTTTGCTATATATACTCTTATTTCTCTATTATAATTTATTATTCAATGTTATAAAACCCTAAAGAATTATTTTTCATTTTATCAATTATATACATTAGTTTTGTTTTGTTATTTGTTATTCTTTATGAGGGTAGAATAGTCTTTTTAGTCTTCTTTTTTTTTATATTTGTTATATATACTCTTATTTTTCTCTTGTAATTTTGCATTATTCAATATGATGAAACCCTAAACAATGGTTTCCTTGTATCAATTCTCACATGGTATCGGAGTCAGAACATCATAAATTTAGAAACATTCAATATGCGGTTGACTCAATTTTTTCTAGGAAAAAAAAAAAAATGAGAAGGAGAGGGGTTTAAGAGAGAACAAGAAGCAGGGCTGAGATCTTTGTCGTGAGGTTTGAATTTTTTTTAGAGAAGACTGTTTTTATTTCTACAATAGTCAGACGCTAAAAAGAAAAAAAAAAAAAAAGCCTATTGTAGAATATTTGGTACTTTGAATTGATTGGCTGTGGATGGCGTCGCAGGGTGCAAATTGAGGGTTCAATCATCTTTTGTCGAAATTAAAGAAATTTAGAAATTGTTTTCAGTTATTTTTTGTAATAGTTTTTTTTTGAATTAGAGCATCATTGTAATCCGACCTAGGTTTCTCTAATTGATTAAGAATATTTGGAAATATGGAAGTTGAAAATTTGGTATTTGCATGTTGTGCTTAAAAAAATTGAACCTTTTGGAGTTGGAAGTTTGGAAATTGAGAATTTGCAGTAGCAGGTGTTGGTTCTATATGCATTCTTCTTATTGTGTTCCAAACCTTACTATAAATCTTGTATCGGTAAGTTAGCTTTGTGATTGTGGTTATTCTGTTTCTTTCTCTTCTACTTCTTGTGAGGTGCATGATCTTCAATCTCAAAAGACGTAGATAGGGGGATTATATGTCTTGGATGAGCTACGAGTTCCAAATGTAGTTGCATCGGGTATCGATTTCACTTCTTTCAATTTACATTCTTACTTGTGGCACTCTAGACTTGGTCATGTTTCTGCCTCTCAATTACGATATCTAGTTTCTCAAGGATCTTTGGGCAAGTTACAACCTTGATTTTAGTGGTTGTAAACTAGCAAAATTTTCTGGTTTACCTTTTAATCGTGGCGTTTCTTCCTCTATTGCACCTTTTGACTTGATTCATTCTGATGTGTTGGGGACCTCTCCTATTGACACAAAAGGGTCTAAATATTATGTTTCTTTTATTGATGATCATACAAGATATTGTTGGGTTTATTTAATGAAACATAGATATAATTTTCTTCATATTTATACCTCATTTTGCTCATTAGTTAAAATCCAATACTTTGTGTTAAAATTTTTTCGTTCCGAATTGGGTGGAGAATATATACATCCGAAGCATTAGCATTTTTTTAGCTACTTCTTTGTGATGGTACTATTCATCAATCCTCATGTACCTGATACCCCACAACAAAATGGAGTAGCTGAAAGAAAATATAGTCATATTGTTAAACAACACATTCTCTTCTCTTATCTGTTGTTGTCCCAAGTCCTTTTAGGTTGAAACCATTCTCACTGTAGTACACTGGATTAATAGAATACTTATTGTTCAAACTTTAAGTTTGTCTCCCTATGAAAAATTGCATGGTCATTCTCCTACCTACTCATCATTGCGTGTATTTAGTTGTACTTGTTTTGTCCTTCATCCTAGTGTTTGAAATTAATAAGTTGTCTTAGTATATATATTAGTTTTGTAATTTATTATTGTTTATGAGGGTAGAATAGTCTTTTTAGTCTTTTATATTTGTTATATATACTCTATTTCTCTCTTATAATTTTATATTATTTAATATGATGAAACCCTAAAATTGTTTTCCTTTTATCAATTCTAATAGAAATGATGTTTAATTTGGGAGAAATCCCTCGTTTAAAACCATCCCCACTTTCTCCTTCACTCCACTGCCTAACTGCTGCCGCCATCGGTGTTGTCGTTGGTGTGCTGTCATTTCTTTATATATAAATTCACTGTTGGAAGAAGAATAATAATAGAGAGAAGTAATTAGGGTTTACTTTTTATTAAAGAACAAAAATGTCTCTAACCAGAACAATAAAAAGAAGGGAGATGACAAAAAAATTCTGACTTAATGGCAAAAAAGGTATCTAAGAGATGTCAGCAAAATAATTTACCTTTTTTTTATTATTATTTTCAATATTTTACTATGTTGTCTCTTAATATTTCATAATTTATTTAATTAGTATACTTTGAATTTAGTGTATTTATCAAAAGACTTTTCCTTTTTTATAAGCCAAACTTTTGATTTTATTATTTCTATATTGAATAAAGATGTAATAATGAGCCCTTCTTACCACTTATATATATTTCTTTATTTATTTTTCCTTTTTCAATTTATTCATTATTCCTTCTCATGTATGCAATTACTCTCCAGATATATCTTTAATATATATATATTTAGTCTCCCCTTCTCCTATGCTTAGATTATTTTTTTAATCATTTTTTTTTTTTTCGATTGCTTATTATAATTTCAAGTAATTTTTGTGTTATTCTCATAATCTTTAATATTTATTTTTCTTTTCATTCACTTTTTATTTCTCTTTGAAAAATTAAAATATAATACATTAATATATATATCAATAAACATATTAGTTAGATAAATAAAGTTATAAAAAATAGTGATTGATTTTTAAAATTTATAATTATTTTAAGGCAAATTGGTAAATTTCATCCTTAAGTTATATAATTTTTGTGATTTCATCCTATTTAAAATTTTTATATTATTTCATCCCTTATCTTAATAATTTTGGTAAGTTTTTTTTTTGTTTACTCTTTAGAAAAAAACTTAATTACTCTTTAGAAAAAATATAAAACTTAATATGACATTTAGTTGAAAAGAGATTAAACTTACTTTCTTCAGTGAAAAATAATTAATAAGAATGAACTTTAAAATATTAATTACAAGGTGTGTGAAGAAAACAAAAATATTAATATTTGCATAATAAACATAATAAACTTATAATATTAATATTTCCAAGATGATTAAACCTCTTTTCTGACAAAAAAAATTGTAAATTACATTTAAATAATAATAATAAAAAAAAAAAAACAAATCAAGTTCAAAAAAAAAAAAAAAAAAAATGTATAAACCATGGACTGTAAACTTAACCATTAATTAGGTTTATAATGAAATTTCAAGAAGTTAATTCTAATATGTTATTAGGTGTAATTTTAGTTTCTAAAGTTTACTTCATCTCCACTTACTATTTTATTCTTTATTATTAATAATAATTATATATCATTCTATCAATTAAAATAATGTTCAATACTAGTTTATAAATTGGAAAAAAAATAAATAAATACAATTCAAAAACATAAACTATGAAAATATTTTAAAATGCTTGAATTTAGTATTTTATTGAAAAAATACTAAATTTATCTTTATCTATATTTATCTTTATTTGATTCAACTCAAAGTTATTGCAAAAACAAATGAGTCATAAATAATAATATAATAATAAATAAAACACAATCAAATGTTATAAAGTTAACATTATAACATTTATAATTAGAGAGTAAAACAATATTCAAAAAGAGATGTAGATTAGCACAAGAGTTTGAAAAAAAGGGAAACAGAGAGTAAGTGTAGAAAATTTAATGAAATAAATTTTAAGCTAAGCTCAATTAGGAGATAATTTTAAACTAAGCTCAATTAGGAGATAATTTTAAGAGCGGAGATTCCTGTTATCTGGACTTGAATCCACAATGAATCCGCCACCACAAAACCCTTTGATTCATCATTAAGTTCCTTCAGTGACATAAACTTCCGAAGACCCCAATTTGGAGACGCAGCAGTAAACAAATGAGCGACTGCATCAGTTCAGTAAGCGTATAATTAGATTAAGAAAAAGAAAAACTGTTGACTGTTGAAAAAAAAAAAAAAAAAAAAAAAAAAAAAAAAAAAAAAAAAAACCCCCCCCCCCCCCCCCCCCCCCCCCCCCCCCCCCCCCCCCCCCCCAAAAAAAAAAAATTTTTTTTTTTTTTTTTTTTTTTTTTCTGTTTTTTTACAATAGAGAAATTGATTTACATTGCTTATAATTATTGAATTTTTTTTTTCTTAAAAAAAAAAAAACATATACCCTAAAAGTTACTGGAAAAGGATAAAGAATAAAATTATGAGCAGGGAAGAGTCATTTGCTGAGTTCGAGGAGTCAGTAGAGAAACGAAAGGTTTTACTTAATAATGTGAATGTTGATGCCCTTTGCGATTTTCCAGGAATGTGAATGTCATTCATAAATAAATTGAATTATCCCTTGCATCAATTGATTTATTATTCTCATATTGTAAACAATAAATTCTTTGCTTCTCTAGTAGAGAAAATTAAAATATAAAGCAAATATGAATTATATGTAAAAAATATATTTATAAAAATTTAATTTAATTTACAATGATCTATCTCTATAAATCTATTGATTCATTTGAGTGTTTTTTTGAGCTTGCATGCATATACCTATCCAATAGTATTTGATTTCTTCGAAGAACCCTTTTGAGATTTTGAACAATGGATATTTTCGGGTTAGGTTCTACAGCAAAACCAACAACATTTTTGTAATCAATATTCAACCGTTGATAATTTCAGGCCATTTTGTCATTTTGGTCTCCTTGGAGCCCAAACTTTCATCCCAAGGAAGTCAAGATTAAATATACTTTAGTTTTGAGTACGTCTTCCAAATGAATTTTTTCAATAAGATTGGTAAAGCCATTAATGAGGACTCTAAATTATTGAATTTTGCAATGTGCTAGTTTGAGGTGTGATTAGACATTAGTTTTATCTTTAAAGATCATTTAACACATAATTTTATTACAACTTTAACCATATTGGCACCTTTCGTCCCATATATTTTTTGTATAGAAATTCATAGTCCATATTTTTTATTTATATCTTTTAACAGCTTGTAATAATTTTTGAATTATCCACATGTAATCTTTCGATTACGTTTTTTTAATGGTCAATTGTGAGAGGAAAGTCTTTTTGATTTTTTAAGGTAAATATAATTCCAAATCTTTCATGTTTGGAATAAAATAAATTTGGATTCAAACTTTGATCATGTTGATTTATAATGTTCATATTTGGGTTATATTTATTTTTAATTCAATGTTAGGTCATAGCTTTTTGCACATATACATATATATATATTGGGGATAACAATAAAGTTTCACCTACTGAGAAGACTAAGCTAAATTAGAAAGCCAAAAAATATAAGCTAGCTTAATTAGAAAGACAAAACAAAAGAAACCATATTATACATTATATATAATATTATATATACATACTACTATATATTTATGTATTTATTTATATTGTAGGTTGATAATATTATATTTATGAGAATTAGAAATATGGATGAGTCCAAGAATTTTATGTTATGTGTTATTAAATATGTTATTAGATGTAAATATTATAAATTATATCAAATTTAATACTTTAAAAGTATTATAATAAAATTGTTATAATTTTAATATTTTTGTGTATTTATTATATGATTATAATAAATATTATGAAATAATAATAAGAGGCACTGCAAATTTGAAAAGTCCATACAGGCTAGAGAGTCTAAGGTGGATGCCACAATGGATCAACTGAGCCCGAATAAGCTTCCCTTGAGTTCGACTGATGACTATAAGTACCACACAAATGGTATAAACTCCGACACAGAAAGATGCTTGCGGTACAAAATATTAAATGTGTCTAACCCGATAGGCACTTTTTAGAGTCACCAATTCGAACTATCGGGGAAGGCACTCAATTCGGATATGTTGGACCTCTCTCTCCATATAAACGGTAATTCACACTCACACACATATAATGAAAGCTAGATGTCACAAAATATTCTAAATATCATATTACCTTACTTTGCTACTCTCAAAGAGAATCACTAGGGATATATATTCTCAGTCCCTCGATTACCCGAGAGTTCTCTTGATTCGATTACTGACTTAATCATTGGAGAGTCAATGTCAGAAACATACCCGACGCTTGACTTTTATTGCAAGACACTTGACTAAAAATGGAACCCACTCATCACACGCGGTAGAACCAGTGAATTGTTCCTCGATCAAATAATAATAATAACTTCCAAGAGATAATTCAATCAAAAAAGTTGTGATCATGGATGACATTAATTAGAAACGTGAATGATTACAAAATTTAAATATTGAATTATCGATAAAATATTGAAAAAAAATAAAAAATAAAAAAATAAAAAAGTGATCATTTTAGGTAATTCAATATTTTAAATTTTGATCAAAAGAAATCTATAGATAATTCAAGTTTTTTGTTCTAAAATGATCACTTTTGTATTTATAGCATAAAATATTTTAAATGGGTCTTACTATGGACAACATCTTTAACTTATGTTTATATGTCCATATTTTACTATAACTCATTTTTACACCAGGTCCTAACAAATTAAAACACACTACAAAAAACAAAAAAATTTTTACGATCCAAAAAGAATCAAATCTTATTTGGGGGAGTAAAGAATGTTATGACTCATTCTCAACATATTGTTTGTCTCCTCTCTTTACCCTTTGGCTCCAACAATATCATCCAAAAGATGTAAAAAAACAAATCAACATATTAAAAATTTCCATATAAAAAAACAAATCAACATATTAAAAATTTCCATATATAATGATTATTTATAAACACAAATAAAAAACCCTAAACCCTAAGGAAATCATAATCTAAAAATCTAAATATAATACTATCAACCATAAATAAATAATATGTAAAAGAAAAATTTATGAAAAAAATACAATAGAAGTCAAGATTTGTCCAACTTGAGTCAAAAATACTACTATAAATCCTAAATAAATGAAATACATAAAGAATAAGGCATGAAAAGTGATAGATATTATGTAATTAAACAAAATGTTAATATTTGTTAGTTATACTTACAATGGACGGTTGAAATCCTTTGGGCAAATCTAGAAAGAACAATTTGTAGAGAGTAATTTTAGAGAAGTATAAAATTTGAGTGAAATTGAAGTTCATTTAAGTTTAAAAGGGATATGAAATTTACGAACTATGACTCATTCCTAGAATTAGTCCTAGAATTAAAATATATATATCTTACAATTGAAAAGAAGAAGGAAGGAAAGAAAAAAAAAAAAAAAAAAAAAACGCAGTATGTAACTGACTGTAAGAAAGAGAGAGGGGAGTAGGAAAGAGAAAAGGATGAGAGAGAAAATTTTACAAACTGGCCAAACACGTTAAAAAAATAGGGGCATTTGGAAAACAACTCACATTTATTCGAGTGGTCCCACAAAACAAAACATATTCCGAAAATAGGTGTTTGTGTCCAATTTTTGTAGTCATCCAAAACTTTTCACCTATACTGTTCCACTTTTAACCCTCACTTTTTTCTTAGCTTGGGAAAAAGCTCAAACAATAAAACTAGATTTCATAATTTAGTAAATCATTTGAAAGAGGATTCTCGGAGGTCATTTTAGTCATTTGACTTTCTTTATTGAAAATAAAAAAAATAAAAAAAAAAAAAAAAAAAAAAAAAAGAGAGAGAGAGAGAGAGAAAAGTAAACTGGATTTGTCCTCACATTTTTTTTATTGAATTCGAATGACTACAATATATATATATATATATAATCAAAAAAAATTTATGAAAGATTAATCATATTTGAAAGTTGATTTCTTTAAAATAATTAAAAATATATTATTAAAATAAAAAGTGTTACATAATAGTAATTAGAATGTTATAGTTAAGCACTCATGAATAAATTTAATGTCAAAAGTATTTGAAAAATTGCTAATCAAATTATTTTAGGAAATTGAAACTCATGAATTAAAAATATTAAAAAAAAAAAGTCAATGCCTTAATAAATTCGATTAAAAACATTTATTTTAAATAATGACATATACAAAGGTTATATAATATTTGGCAACATGCCACATAAAAATGTTGACAAATACTTTATATTAGAAAATTTTATGAATTTCATTATATTTGTATATATGTTCATAACTTTTAAAGCTTTCACTACTTCTACTACCTCCACTACTTCCATATAACCTCTATGTAATAACTTATGTAACTTATATATAATTATGAAGAGTTATGTTTGTATGTATATGTGTATATAGGTTACACATATATCATCCCTATAAATAGAGGGTTGCTTATATGATTTGGCACAATATATATGAAATATACAAGAAGAAGAATGTTATCTTCCCTATGATCTCTATCTTACATTTTGTTCTAATTTCCTTTTGTTAACAATAGTTTTATAACACGTTATCAGCACAAGGTTCTACCGGTTTAATATATTTTTTGAAGTTAGGACTTCGAGAATAATAAGTATGTTATTTCTTCTAATGTTAATTCTTATTAAACATGAATTTGTAATTCTTGAAGTTACTAGATGGAATCGTTTCATGGAAATTAGATCTTGAGATTCATCTAGTTATGATGGGTCCAAAGACACCATCGATGTAACATATTTAATCATCGGGAATATTATTTAAGACCACATGAAGATGGTCATTTATCCCAAAAGCATGCAGAATTTGATTGAATCCAAAAAAGATTACGGGATTTTAATCCATGAATGAATAAATTCTGTCATGTTAGAGAAAAGAAATTTTCTACTTGAACAAAATCAAGAAAGTCGACCAACATATTTTAATTTATTTCTCGAAGAGAATGTTGTTCATGATCCTAGAAGAGGTCATATTTGTGTTTATGGTAAATAATCCCAAAAGTGGTCATGTTTATATTCTTGATAATGGTTGTTAATATGGACACACATATATATATATATATATTCTTGATATATTGGTAAAGTATCAAATATTGATCGTGAAATTAAGAATATACTATTCTTATATGGTACATATATGGTTGGTACCTTAGTGTTCATGCACTTGTTATATATATATACTATTTTTTTGTTTTGTGTTGTTATATATGCTATATATATTGTGTGCTTCAATATATATATGTATATACTGTTCTTGTTATATATGCTATATATATAAGTATACTGTTCTTGTTCTTATTTGAATTTACTGTGATAAGTATACTTCATAGTAGTACTATATACTGCTACTGCTTTCTATATATATACTGTTTCATTTTATATATATATATATATAAGTTACATTGTTTATTCACTTGGTACATATATATTAACATAAAAAAAAAAAACATATATATTAACAACATATACTATATTTTATTGGTGCCTAAATTTTATACATATATACTACTCTTTTGTGTTATGTGTGTACTGTTGTGTTGCTATATATATACACAATACTACTGTTCATATTAACAGTACAATATATATTGTTCACTGTTCACGCACTGTTCATACAATGCAAGTGTGTTTTTATTAGATATTTTTAGATATCATTAGATATTCTTGTATATATTATTCCTTATATATATTATTTGATTTGATTTCCTAGGATATTGTGAATATTTTAGAAATATTCTATTTTCTTTTGTAATGTTGACTCAATTATATATATTCATTGAATACATAATACAATTGATATCAGAAAATCAGTAACCACGAGCAACTTTTTAAGGTGAACCGACGTTGAGACTATCTCCAAAATCAGTAAAGAGTTGCAGCGGAAGACCCTTAGTGAAGATATCAGCAATTTGAGATCGAGATGGAACATGAAGAACACGTACTTGACCACGAGCAACTTTTTCACGAACAAAATGAATATCCATTTCAATGTGTTTAGTGCGTTGATGTTGGACGGGATTATCAGAGAGATAAACAAGCACTAACATTATCACAATAAATGAGAGTTGCTTTTGGAATGGGATAATGAAGCTCTAGCAAAAGATTGCGAAGCCAGCAGGATTCGGAAACAACATTGGCTACTCCGCGATATTTAGCCTCAGCACTAGAACGAGATAAGGTAGGTTGACGTTTGGCGGACCAAGAAATCAGATTGTCACCAAGATAGACACAATAACCCGAAGTCGAACGAAGGGTATCCGGGCACCCTCCCCAATCAACATCAGTGTAAGATAAAAGAGTGTGAGCGGAGGAGGAGAAGAGTTGAAGACCAAAGTCAAGCGTACCTTTAACGTATCGAATAATACATTTTAAAGCAGACATGTGATGAGTGTGAGGATCATGCATAAATAGACAAACTTGTTGAACAAAGCATAACAAATATCCGGTCTAGTGAAAGTCAAGTATTGGAGAGCTCCAGCGAGACATCGATATTCAAGTGGGATCATGATATTGATTTCTGTAGAGGCACCGAGTTTAGATTTTGTGCCAACAGGAGTAGAAGATGGTTTGCAGGAAGACATGTGAGCACGATCAATGATTTCTTGGGCATACTTCCTTTGAGAGAGAAAAAGGCCAGAGGATGTACGAGTAGCAGATATCCCCAAGAAATAACCGAGAGGACCTAAGTCTTTCATCGTAAACTCGGAACTCAACAAAGCCATAATGGATTTTCGAAGTTCCTCGGAAGAAGTGGTGAGAATAATATCATCAACGTAGAGAAGAAGATAAGCCATATCATTCCCTTTACGGTAGATAAAAAGAGAATGATCCGAGATACTATGAGAAAAACCCAAGGTATAGACATAGTCAGCAAATCGTTGATACCAGGCACGTGGAGCTTGTTTGAGACCATAAAGAGATTTCTTGAGGAGGCAGACATAATCGGGATGATGAGAGTCGCGAAAACCAGGAGGTTGATGCATGTAAACAGTTTCAATGAGATTACCATGAAGAAAAGCATTTTTCACATCCAATTGATGAAGACACCATGATTTAGAGAGAGCTAAACCGAGAACAGTACGAATGGTAGCAGGTTTGACCACCGGGCTAAAAGTCGCACCACAATCAATACCATGTTGTTGACATGCACCATCACCTACAAGACGAGCTTTGTAACGTTCAAAGGAACCATCGGAGTTGGTTTTGTGCCCGAAAATCCATAAACTTCGAATAACGTTAGCATTAGCAAGACGGAGCACCAACTCCCACGTCTTATTTTCAATAAGAGCATCAAACTCGTCTTTCATGGCCAATTTCCAATTAGGATCATGGAGAGCATGAAGTGGATTAGTAGGTAATGGAGAAATATTAGAAGAAGAAGTGTGTAAATTAAAAAGAGTTTTTGGTTTGAAAATACCATGTTGGGCCCTAGTTACCATGTGAGGGGAAAGAGGAGGTGGGTTGTGGGAGGACCCAAAAGAAGATGGGGATGAGGAATTAATGGGCTGGCCCGCGGTAAGTTGTGAAGGAGGATCTTGAGGAGTTGAGGAATGGGCTGCAGAAGATAGAGGGGGATTGGGCCCCCCGGGGCCGAGGAGATGGGCCGAGATAGTGGTGAGGTGGGCTGGCCCATTGACAACAGTGGTGAAGGAAAAGTGGAGATTGGTGGCTGGACCTGCTGGACCGGCGAGGAGGGTGGGCTGAAATTTAAATGAGCAGGCCGTTGGACTTGAGCCGTAGTGGGAAGTTGGACCAGAAGAGGATTTGGAGTTGGGTCGGAGTCGGAGGAGGCCTTGGGCCGAGTATAATGCTGAAAATAAATAGAACCGTCAGAATTAGAATTAGAAAAGGGGGACTGCAATTTAGAGAAAGGAAAACTAAATTCATTAAATAAAACATGACGGGAAATGGAAATTTTATTTGTAGACAAATCAAAACATTTGTAACCTCAATGATTGGGAGGGTACCCCAAAAATACACACGACATAGAATGAGCCCGCAATTTGTGACGAGAAGTAGAGGGAATAAGAGGGTAGCATAAGCATCCAAAAACGCGAAGATGAGAGTAAGAAGAATTTTTATTATAGAGAAGGGAAGTAGGAGACCGAAAATTAAGATTCTTGGAGGGAAGAATATTTAATAGATAGGTAGCCATTTGCAGAGCGTGAGGCCAAAAAGAGAGGGGAACAGAAGCATGAGTGAGGAGAGTGCGAAGAGCATTATTTATTGTTCGGATTTGGCGTTCGGCTTTGCCATTCCGAGGAGAAGTGTAAGGACATGAAAAACACAGATGAATACCGTTAGAATCACAAAAATTGCGGAAATGACCATTATCAAATTCTTTACCATTATCACATTGGAAGCATTTAATATAACGCTCAAATTGTGTCACAATATAAGTATGGAATTTAAGAAAGACGGAATAAACTTGAGATTTATGGGAAATAGGAAAAGTCCATAAAAAGTTAGTAAAGTCATCAAGAAATAAAACATAATAGCGATGACCACTAGAACTGGAAACGGGAGAAGTCCAAATATCACTGTGCACAATATCAAATGGCAAAGTAGTAGAAGACAAAGAAGAAGTAAATGGTAATTTAGTTCGTTTGCCAAGTGGACAAGAATGACAAAAAAATGTATCTCTCTCTTTATTACAAGAAATAAAACGATGATGACGAAGTGTGCTT
Source organism: Cynanchum wilfordii (assembly GCA_025388415.1). Taxonomy (NCBI): domain Eukaryota; kingdom Viridiplantae; phylum Streptophyta; class Magnoliopsida; order Gentianales; family Apocynaceae; genus Cynanchum; species Cynanchum wilfordii. Next base: position 122,308 of record JAHSUH010000808.1, on the reverse strand, counting down.
AAAATAGAAGCACCGGGATGACCGAGACGACTATGCCATAATGCAGGAGAGATTGCAGTGAAGGAGAATGGAATCGAAGTGTCAACGGAAGGACGACCGGTGATGGGATAAAGAGCACCCAAGCTGTTACATAGTATTAGTTGTATTCCTGTCTGAAAATCCTTGACAGAAAAACCGAAAGGGTCAAACTCCACATAAACATTATTATCAGTAGTGAATCGACGCACAGAAACGAGATTTTTAATTAAACAAGGAGCATGTAAGACGTTATTTAAAGAGAGAGGAGGATGAGGAGTGGATAAGAAAGTATGTCCACAACCCCGAATAGGAATAGTATGACCACCGCCAACGGTAATATGATTATTGGTGCTCAAATTAAAATAAGACGAAAGTGTACCTCCATTTGCAGTCATGTGAGAGGTGGCGCCGGTGTCCATATACCACCGATCTTGGGGTGGAGTAAGTGACACTATGTGTAAGGCCTCGGAGATGTCTGTTGGAGCATAAGAGGAAGAAGGGCCTAGAGTAGAAGCCAAATGGGCCTGTTGAGGTGGCAGTGGACTTGGGCCCAAAATTCCAGAAGACTTATTGGAGGATGGAGGTGGGCCGACCCAAGCTGTGGTAGGATAAGGGCAAGGAGGAGAAGCCCATGGTGTATGTGGAGTGGACCAAGATGGCCATTGGGCCCAAGGTGGAGGAGCAGCCCATTGATGCCGATAGTTCCGCCATTTTGGAGATCGGCCTCCACGATTGCCGCGATGCTGTCCTCCACCACTGCGCCCTCTGCCAGAGCGATTTCCGGCATCGGTCCTACCGCCGCGGCCGCCGGTACGACCAGGTCCACCCCATTGACCGCCGCCAAGTGGCGGATTTTGCCCACCGGTTTCGCCGGGAGATCGAAATGGGCCGCTAAAAACACACGAAGAGTCTTGCGTTCGTTTGCTTGGGTTTTGCTCAGGTCGTTTCTTCCAACACCAACATGGAACGAGCCTTGTAGAACAAAGGCAGTATCACCATGCCGAATTTGCGTACCTACAAGTGGAGTAAGCATGAGTTAAACCCGCAATTAATTGAAGAACTAACCGATCGTTAGTAACCAGAGTGCCGACATTGGACAATTGATCAGCCAAAGATTTGAGATGTTGACAATAGGACGAAGCATCTGCAAAATTTTCCATGTGAACATTGGAAAATTCCTATTCAAGATAGAGAGCCCGAGAATTTTTTTTGTCGAAAAAAATGTCTCGTAGGCGAGTCCAAGTGACGGCGGCAGTGGTATCGGGCTCCAAAATAGTGTTGAGAAGATCATTGGATATAGTGTCATATATCCATTGCAAAAAAATCGCATCAATGCGAGACCAGAGATTGGGATCGGTTTCATGGAGGGAAGAATCCGAGAAATCAGCAGGTGGAAGAATATGATCCAAAACCCGATATGCCCGAGCATGAATTTTAAAAAGTGTCGACCATGTGATATACTGACCCGTTTCAAGATCTAAAGTAACCTTAATGAAATTAGCAATATTAGGAACTGCAAGAGCGGGATGAAGAAGAGAGGAGGTAGGTTTTGAGTCTTTGTGGTCGGCCATGGTAACGAGAAAACAAAGAAGGAAAGGAAAAGAAATATATTTTCTTAACTAAAGCTCCGATACCATGAAAGAATATGATCCGTGATTTGTATTATGTATTCAAAGAATATATACAATTGAGTCAACATTACAAAAGGAAATAGAATATTTCTAAAATATTCACAATATCCTACGAAATCAAATCAAATAATATATATAAGGAATAATATATACAAGAATATCTAATGATATCTAAAAATATCTAATAGTTTTAATGCATAAATATGTATATATTTAGCTTGATTTGAGTTTTCAACTTTTAATCTATAGTTTGGAACGTTAGTGTTACTCCACTACAACATTCAAATTAGAATTATTGTTTTTTTGTTCATGGCTGTTCATGCACTTGATTTTACATACTATTTGGTGCATAAATTTTATATATACTGCCTCATATATATTATTGAGATTGTGTGCTTTATTATATATATGTATTATACTGTTCATGCACTACTTGTATATACTTTGTATATACTTCAATGAATATAAATTTGTATACTCATATGACCGTAACAGTTTGTTTATATATGGATTTACTGTATAGATTCATAAATTATATACATTGTTCATTTTGTTCATTTTTTTTAACAGTGTACACTGTTCTGCTATGTATATTTATAGTTACTATATACTACTGAAGCATTCTGTTTATTTATATATATATTTATTGTTATTTTGTATATATATAGTGCACACTGGCTGCATATTAAAAATATTATATGATAATGACAAAGCCTGCGATAGAAACCGAGATCTACTACTTAAGGCTTGCAGTATATACTACTACACCACTTGGAATTTATATGATTATTTTATTCTTTAATTATAAATTTTTTTTTTTTAAGGAATATGGATAAAGATATATGTCTTGTTGACAGTGCAATTACTCACGTTATCTACGTTACGTTATCCTTAAAAATAAAAATATTTCATTGCAATAAAAATGGGTGATTCATATGTTACTACAATTTCGGGTAGTACAAGAATAATTAAAGGCTTCAGAAGAGCGATTATGATGTTACCCAATGGAACAAAATTGAAGATAAATAATGTTTTATTTTCATCAAAGTCTCAAAGAAATTTGTTAAGTTTTAAAGATATTCCGTCTTAACGAATATCATGCGAGACTATAAATGAAGGAAATGATGAGTACCTTCATATTACAAGCATTGTTTCGAGTAAGAAAATCATATTAGAAAAATTAAATATGATTTCTCTTGACTTGTACTACACAAGAATAAATGCAATTGAAATACATTCAATAAACAAGAAGTTTATTGATTCAAAAATGTTTACTATTTGGTATGACCAGTTAGGGCATCCCGGTTCAAGTATGATGTGAAAAATTATTGAAAATTCTCATGGGCACTCATTGAAAAACCTGAAATTTTTCAATCAAAAGAATTTGCATGTGCTACTTGTTCTCAAGGAAAATTGATTATTAAGTCATCACCAGTTAAAGTTGGAATTGAATTTCCAACATTTTTAGAAAGAATTCAGGGTGATATATGTGGATTAATCCACCCTTCATGGGGACCATTTTGATATTTTATGATTCTAATAGACGCGTCTAGTAGATGGTCTCATGTAAGCTTATTATTAACTTGCAACTTGAAGTTTGCAAGATTGTTTGCTCAAATTATTATATTTCGAGCACAATTTCCAGATTATACAATTAAATCAATATGTCCGGATAATGCTGGTGAATTCTCATATAAAGCTTTCAATGATTATTGTAAGTCAATTGGTATAAGTGTTGAACATCTTGTAGCTTATGTTCATACACAAAATGAGTTAGTTGAATCTTTTATTAAAAGACTTCAATTGATAGTTAGACCTATGATTATGAGAACTAAATTACCCGTCTCAGTTTGGGGCCATGCAATTTTGCATGCAGCAACACTTGTATATGTTAGACTAATAAGTTTTTATAAATATTTCCCATTGTAATTAGCTTATGGTCGGAAGCTAAATATTTCTCATTTTTAGATGTGCGGTTTATATTCTTATAACTCCACCACAACGCACATTGGGTTCTTTAAAACAAATTGGGAATATATGTTGTGTTTGTTTCTCCTTCTATATTTTGAACCTATGACGGGAGGTCTTTTTACGACATAATGTTGTCGATTGTCATTTTGATGAATCAATAATCCCGGGGTTAGGGGGAGAAAAAGAAAAACAGCTTGGTAAAAATATTACATGGAATACTTTGCAACATCTTGATGCTCGTACAAATCAATGTGAACTTGAAGTTCAAAAGATAATACACTTGCAAAGTATAATAAATTAACCGCCAGATGCATTTACTGACCTAAAGAGAGTGACTAAGTCACATATACCAGCTGAAAATGCTCCTATACGGATTGATGTCCCAACATGACAATCAGTAAATGAAATAGCAAATGAGTCTATAACACGTCAGAAGCGTGGTAAACCAATTGGTTCAAAAGATAAAAGTCCTTGTAAAATGAAAGGGAGCAAATGTTAATGATGAACCCGGGTTTAACACACTAGAAGAGTCAAGAGACATAATAAATGAAATAACTCCAGAAGAAGTTCAGGTACCAGAAGAAAATGAATATATTTGATAAGTAAAGAGTGATGAGATCTCAATAAATTATGTCTCAACGGGGAAAAGATTGAACCGAGAATAAATAACTATCGATAGTATTTTTGTATATAATGTGACGTCAAATATTAAAAATGAAAATTATTATAACGAGCATACATTCGCTGATGAATATTGATGTAGAAGTGATTGGCTGAAATGAAAAGATGCAAAAAATGAAGTTTTTAAACCCATAGCCCGGACACCTGAAGATGTCAAACTTGTAGGGTATAAATGAGTATTTGTGTGGAAAAGAAATGAGAGAAATGAAATTGTGAGTTATAAAGCACGTCTTGTTGCACAAGATTTTTCTCAAAGACTTACAATTGATCATGAGGTCACTTATTTTCTTGTGGTGGATACAATTATTTTTCGTTATCTCCTTAGTTTGGCAGCTAATGAGAAACTTGATATGCATCTTGTGGATGTAATAACAGTCTATCTATATGGCTCACTTGATAGTGATATCTATTTGAAAATCCATGAAGGATTTAAAATGTTTGAATCATATAAATCAAATTCTCGAGAATTATGTTCAATAAAATTACAAAGATCTTTGTATGGTTTAAAACAGTCTGGACGAATGTGGTACAATCGTCTTAGTAAATATTTATTGACAGAAGGTTATCAAAATAACCAAATTTGTCCATGTGTATCTATTAAGAAAGAAAAATTAGGATTTGCTACAATTGTTGTATATGTTGATGATTGGAACTCCAGAAGAGATTTTAAGATCAATAAATTCTTTAAAGAAAGAATTTGAGATGAAAGATCTCGGAAAAACAAAATTTTGTCTCGGCTTGCAGACCGAGCACTTGAAAGATGAAATTGAAATTTTGTTCATCAATCAAATTATAGTAAAAAGGTCCTTAAAAGATTTTACTTGGACAAAACACATCCATTGAGTACCTCAATGGTTGTTCGATCACTTGATGTGAAAAATGACAATTTTTTACCACGTGAGGATAATGAAGAAGTTCTTGGTCCCGAAGTATCATATCTTAGTGTAATAAGTGAACTAATATATCCTGCTAATAATACAAGATTTGATATAGTTTTTGCTATTAATTTATTAGCAAGACTTAGTTCATGTCCAACTAGAAGAAATTGGAACGAAATTAAACATGTCTTTTGATACCTTCGAGATTTCGAACAGACTATGTTTTTATATGTGGAGGTACTATCATTTCATAGTATTCTACAAAACATACACTAGTTGCGCTGCTTCTTCGTATCATGCAGATATTATAGCAATCCATGAAGCAAGCATCTCCGACAATAATATTTTATGAAGATAACCTAGCATGTATAGTTCAGTTACATGAATGATATATCAAACAAGATCGTATAAAGCATATTTCACCAAAATTCCTCTTCGCGCATGATCTTCAGAAAAATGGTGATATTAATGTACAACAGATCCGTTCAAGTAACAATTTGGCAGACTTGTTCACAAAGGCATTACCGACTTCAATATTTGAAATATTAGTCCATAATATTGGAATGCGTTGATACAAAGATATTGTGTAATGATCGGGGAGTGTACAATGAACGATGTACTCTTTTTCCTTCACTAGGATTTTTTCCCACTGAGTTTTTCTCTAGTAAGGTTTTAATGAGGCATATTCTTTGTACAATGGACATCCAAAAGAGGGAGTTTTATGAATTCCATTATATTTGTATGTTCATAGCTTTAAAGCTTCCACTACTTTCACTACCTCCACTACCTCCATATAACCTCCATGTAATAACTTATGTAACTTATATATAATTATGAAGAGTTATGTTTGTATGTATATGTGTACATATGTTACACATATATCATCCCTATAAATAGAGGGTTGCTTATATGATTTGGTACAATATATATGAAATATACAAGAAGAAGAATGCTATCTTCCCTATGATCTCTATCTTACATTTTGTTCTAATTTCCTTTTGTTAACAATAGTTTTATAACAAAAATTATTTATTATTCTAGCTATTAGAAGAAAATGTTTTTATCATCCTATAAGTATTTTATTTCTTTAGTATAATTCTTAAATTTTTAATTTTTTTTTTTAGAATTTTGATATTGTAATTATTTTTCATTGTTAGACTTAGATTCATTTTGTCAAACTTTTTAAATTTCATCTTTAATTCTTGAAGTATGTTATACAATTTAAAAATATTAGAAATATTAAAAATACTTTAAAATAAATAAATAAATAAACATAAAATAAAAATTTTATTAGAAGGGCCATCATGTAAAATAATATTAAATAATTATAATAATTTTATAAATTCCATTATATTTGCATGTTGATATTTTTAAAACTTTCATTATTTCCACTATATCCATATAATTAGTTTTGTAACTTTTTAAGAACAATGAAGAGTTATGTATACTTTTATATTTGTATGTATATATATGTATATATGTTATATATATCATTCCTATAAATAGAGGATAACTTATATGTTTTGGTACAACAATAAAAAATATACAAGTATTATGTTTTTTTGATTCCTTTTGTTTTTGTCTTATTATTATAGTAATTTTATAATAAATAATTATTTTTTAAAAAAATTAAAATTTAAAATCTAATCTCAAAAAATAAAGAATTTTTGTAATTACAAATGTGGTTCACAATGAAGTCTACAAAGCAATGACTTTTTTTTTAGTTATTAAAACACACTATTTTAAAGTATTTTATTGATTTGATTATCTTTGACTGCATTAATGGTACAAACATGGTGAGACAAAGCACTTCCAACATATAAAAAGGTTGTCAATATCATCATCCATTCTCTAATATATATATATTAGAAAAAAGGAAAATGTCAATTTTATCATCCACTGAAAAATAAATAAATAAAACACCATATAATATGACCAATAATTCATGCAGCAACCAAACTTTGAACAGAATTGATGACACCAGAATATGCTTTTTGCCTTTCCTCTTCTTCATTTGGCCTCTTTTCTTGCTGCATAATTACAATACCTTTTTTCCATTGTTCTATATGATTGTTTCCTTGCACATAGTTTTCTTTTCTTGTTTTTTTCTTTTGCATTGAATTCCCAGAATTCTACTTCCAAAAGCTATTAGTTGAAGAACTCTGTTCTTGATACTCTGTAGAGGGTATAATCTTCAGACCCTTTTGAATATTCTTGAGTTGTGATATGATGGGAAGGAAGGTTTTTGTTTTTTTAATATGGGTTTTTGTAGCAGTTGTTGGTTCAGTGAATTGTACAGGAGCTAACTGGGGAACTCAATCAACCCATCCTTTGCCACCATCAGTTGTAGTAAAGCTGCTTAGGGACAACGGGATTCAGAAGGTAAAGCTTTTTGATGCTGATTCAAGATATCTGTTTGCTCTGGGTGGGTCTGGGATTGAAGTTATGGTTGGAATTCCAAATGATATGTTGTATACATTAGCCAATAGTGTTGATGCTGCTGAGAAGTGGGTCGAGAAGAATGTTTCTGCTTATGTCTCCTCTAATAGTGTGGACATCAGGTATTTGATGATTTTTCTCACTGACTGCTACTAATTTTTTTTTTTTTTTTCTTTTTTTTTTTTTGTCCTGTTACATTTATGTCATAATTTCTTTGGTATTAACTGAAATCAATGGGTGTTTAGAACTTTATTTAGGACATTTAAGTTTACAAAGTTAGGATATGGTCTTGTGGGAGATACTCTCACAGACAAATTCCAATGTAGTCCAGTCTTTTCTATAAAGGTCTTATGCCTGGACAAGGTCGTTCAAGTTAGGATTTTCTTTGCCCTTGGCTTGTCATAACTCGTAAGCTGAATGCTACACGAGTTCACTCGCTATAAGTGCCAAGGGTCCTCAAACAAGCATCAGACTTTAGTGAATGTCGAAACAATGATTTCAAATACTAACAGTCTAAAAAAAAATACAAAATTGTTCAATTATTTTAACTTTCAATTCTAGCTACTAATTGGATACTTTTGGATTTCCAACTTGAGATGATCCCTCCTCAGCCCCACTTCACTTCATACATTTGTTGCAATAGTAACTCAAAACTTACCACTCGCTCATCCACCCAAATGATAAGTTGTATTTGTATTAGAACTAAAAAGAAAGAGAAGATTTGTCAATCTTTGTATCTTTGACAATTTTGATCCTCAATCATCTATGTCTAACATTTTTGTCCTTCACCTCTATAGTTTTTACATATTTGATCTTTTTCTACTTAAAAAAGAAAAAAAGTGAAAACTGAATAAAAAGTTTTACCATTTTAGGCAAAAAATAATCTAACATGCAATAAATAAAATGATAGAGAACAAAAAAGGGGAAAACATTGAAACAATCTCCCAAAGAATCATGTCCTATGTTCTAACTGAACAGAAATTATCAAAAATATTCATTTGTCTTCCCGGTAACAGTGAAATCTTGTAAAGGAACTGCATTGAAGTATGGAAATAGGGAAACTTTTATTTTAAAAAATATATATATTTATATATAATCTTTATCCTTTTTTATCTCTTTCTTGTTTTGTTGTTATATTTTTGCAGAAGTACAACATAATTTACAGAATCTTCAAATTTTCACATAACTATTACTGTTCTTTATCATTTTACTATGGTTGATGAATTGGTTTCTTCAGGCAATGGTATATGTAAGAAAATATTGCTGAACTGTACTCCTTATTTGTTGCTTCAGTCATCTGTATTGCATCTGTACTCCTACCTAAGTGTAATGTTTACAACAATCTGCCAATGTTGAGTGAATCTTTTTTATTTATGGGTATTTCTTTTTGAGTGAAAAACTAGTTGACAATTCGGAAGTCCTCTCTGTTCCTAGCCTGTCATAGAAAATTACTGCAAGTCTTTTGAACTATAAGGCTAATTTCTGGAGACTTTATTTCATGTTTTTCTTATTTGATTGATTGATTGAACACAGAACTACATGAAGAACTACACATACTGCAGTATTTTATATATCCACTTTCTATTCACCTATACTTTTCCGCTGGAATTGTAGTGGTCGTCTTTTTCTAGTGATATCTAGTTGGATAATATATTAGGTAAGGTAAGAAGAAACCTTTTCCATTATCAGACTGTTGAATTCCTATGCATTATCTGCAAATCTAACTTATAAGCTGCTAACTCAATAATCAATGTGAAATAGTCTTTTGAAGGCTTCAGATATGCTCAAAATGTCGAATTGATTAAGGTGAAAGATTCACTATTATGAATAGAATGAATGAGAGTCACATTCTAAAGTTTCATCCTTCTGCACAATTTACCGTGATACCTTCATCACCACATCTGTGCCGAAATATAGACTTAAATACCAATTGTCAATTCAGGTTTCCTTTTGGTATAACAGACACAATTGTCAGACCATTTGCCTTCTTTTGGTTTTCAGTATATATGCTTTTTTATGCGTAATCATGTGCCTTTAGCTGAACTTAAAGTTGTGAAAAAGTTCAATGTAGTAGTTTTTGGGATACATCCTCTAATACATTGTCCATTGACATTGAGTAGTGTATCAAAAAGACATCTTTCAATCTAATTAACCCGACCAAAACCAAACCATCATAGTTATTAAAGTTAATGTTAGTAACTTTGTTAATAATGTTTTGGGGGGGAACAAAAAAAAGAACTCGCACACATTTGTAGATAGATTCCCCCATCAACACTGAGTTTCGGCATATTTTGATAAATAAAAGTTATTAGGTTTTAAGATGAATAAAAATTGAATTAACGAGTTTCAAAATAGGCTACATTTTGCAGTAGCTCTTAAAAAAGCTAAAGGGGATCAAGAAACAGGTTTATAGACATCTCCAGGGGCTGTATAACTTCATCTCTATAAGAAAACTGTTGAAAGCCTAAGTCTATTCATTAAATCCTTTGTTCATAATAATCTCTGCCAATAAATCAGGAAGAAATGAAAATTTACTTGAGGTCTAGCCACGAACTGATTTAAGGTTACACTTACAAATGACTAAATCAATTTAATTTTCTGCTCCTGGAGGTGGTGTTTCTATGTTGCCATTAGGTACCTGCTAAATTAATAAGTTATTCTTTCTGTTTAAGGTATGTGGCTGTCGGAAATGAGCCGTTTTTATCAACATTAAATGGAACCTTTCTTGGAACAACGTATCCAGCTCTTCAAAATGTGCAGGCAGCACTCATAAAGGCTGGTATTGCAAATCGAGTGAAGGTAACAATCCCTCTAAACGCTGATGTATACCAGAGTTCAACAGAGCAACCATCCACCGGTGACTTCAGACAAGACATTAAAGACCTTATGATGCAGATTACTAAATTCTTGAGTGATAATGCTGCTCCTTTCACTGTCAACATATATCCCTTCATTAGTCTTTACACGGATCCTCATTTCCCAGTTGACTATGCATTTTTCGATGGCTATTCATCAGCTATCAACGACAATGGGTTGATCTACAACAATGTTTTTGATGCAAACTATGATACCCTTGTCTGGACCTTACAGAAGAATGGATTTGGAAATATGTCCATAATTGTTGGAGAAATAGGATGGCCAACTGATGGTGATCGTAATGCAAATATACAGTATGCTCAGAGATTCAACCAAGGGTTTCTAACCCACATCTCAGGTGGAAAGGGAACGCCCATGAAACCCGGTCCTATAGATGCATACTTGTTCAGCCTTATCGATGAGGATGCCAAAAGTATACTCCCAGGTAACTTTGAAAGACACTGGGGGATATTCAACTATGATGGATCAACAAAATACAATCTCAGTTTAGGCTCAAATTCAGGTGGGATGATTGTTGGTGCAAGTAATGTTCCTTATCTTCCCCGAAGATGGTGCATTATGTCACCATCGGCGAACCTTGATGGTCCAGAGGTGCCACCAAGTGTAGCTTATGCTTGTTCTCATGCTGATTGCAGTAGTCTTGGATATGGAACATCTTGTTCAAATTTGGATGCTCGTGGGAACATATCATATGCATTTAACAATTACTACCAAGAGAATAACCAGCTTCCTAAAGCTTGTCAGTTCCCTAACCTTTCAGTTATTACAACATCGGATCCATCAACAGGAACTTGTAAATTTAACATCATGATCCAAACAAGTAGCCTTAAACCACAAGGAGGGAGTAATGGTCTTGCAGGAAAGCCTCCTGTGAAGCTTGTGGTGCTTTTTGTGTTTATCTTAACATTAAACTTTATGTAAATGTTCTTTCCTTTTTGGTGTATTATATATATATATATATATATATATATGCTCGATGATTCTTCATTCTTTGTGTAGATTCTTTTAACAATTTTTGTTCACCCTCTCTGAAAATGGTGTTTAAATGTGAATTCTTCTGGTGTAAAGGTACAGAAACAAACTCTTTTATTTCAGAAATTTCTTAGCTTAAATTCTCTTCTTGTTCTTCAACCACAGCAACTTTTAGTTATGATTCTTTTGTTGTAAACAATCATCCATTTGAAATATAAAAATATGTCATTAATAGAGTTCAAAACTCTCGTTCTTCCATTCAATTCAGACAATATTCAAAAATCAATTAAATTAAACTCAAATATTCTATATTTAATTTGATTGAATTCAATCACAATTAAATATAAGATACAACTAAATATTTATCGTTAATTCGAGTTAGTACAAAACTTGGTAAGTCTTATTAGATGTTAAGAACTCCCAAATATAGAAATTACTGTAGTTTGCAATGGTGAATGGGAGACTGATGATTGTATAGGGTTTTCTGTATATATTCTTTGTTAGAACACTTACAAATTACTCCTGTGATTACGTAAACATTTACAGACAACATTATTTACACAAACCTTTTAGGTAACTGCAAAAAGATGTTGGTAGGGGTCTTCTTCCCAAAACATATGCTCTCTATTGCAGCACAACATGCAAGTTGTTCTTCCCGAGTAAAAAAAATTTAGTTTCCAATATCCTGCTTTCATGGAAAAATAATGGGGTAAGTCATATTTGTGCATTTTTACTGCATACATAATCGAAAGCTCACCATGGAGAAGAAAACAAGGTACCTAAGAGATAAAAGTTTATATTTCATGCTACTAATAATAATTTACTTAATTTTCAGGGTTATTTCAACAAACTCCAATTTTGTAGTTTGGTATGGAAAAAGGAAAAAATTCCATAAAGAGTAATAACTATAAGACATCTCTCCTTCTCATTCCAACTGCCATGATCTGAACAAAATGCAAAATAATCTACTAGAATCAACCATTTTTCTTTCCGTTGAAGGGAAGTGCAAAGGTATACGATCAAGATTGGATTTGAGGATCCACACTAACTCCATAACTTATAAACGATTGTTATATATGGGAGTAATCATACAAAGATAGAAAACAGACGTTATAAGATTATCCAACCCGATTGAAAATTGCATACATGGGAAATCAGCAGCAGCTAGAGAAAACTCCAGCCGCTATTTTTCATACTTTTGGCTTTCAGCAAAAGGCTAGTGGAGGCATATTGTTTTCTATATATATTTCAATACACGAAACTTGTTTTGGATCAATGAAGTTGCTATTAACAAACTTATACAAAGAAAAAAGAAGTATGGGAAAAGAAAAATGAAAAAAAAGACATTAACTTTAGAAAGGAGCTTACTGGTTACTACTTTTGGCCAAAAAGCTTTCGGAGACATTCTTTTGATCTTATATCTGCCTGTGGGAAGAGAAAAATAGATAATGAGAAGTACGGTAGAGTTAAACTGCAAGACTTAATGCACTAGAAAATTCTAAGAGTAGTCAAAATCAAACTAGATTCATCTACTCATTAGGAATTAGAACTTGATACCTTTAGTACCAATTTTACAAGATGAGGATGAATCTCACGAGTTGTACTTGTTGGAAAAGAAAGACAAAAATTGCAAAAGGCTGTCGCCATTTTAACTAGCATGAAATTATCAGGAAACAAACTAATAATAAAGCCTTATCTATTTGAAAGCAAGAAGAATTTGAAGAGAATTCCATTTAAGCAGTTATATGATAAAAGAATAATCCAAATCCAAGCTGAAAAACTTAAAAATGATATAGCCTTTAATGCAAATGATATAACTACTACGCATATAATGCAAATGAAAAAAAGGTACAAATGAATACCATAACTACTACGCATATAGCCTTTATCCCTAAGGAGTCTTTAAACCAAAAACTAGGTTAAATTTGAAAAAGAATATTTACACTTTTTATACAGTCTAACAATATCCTCCCAGTAATAATTCAGCATAAAGAAAACATAACAATGAAATAAATTTCTACATTAGCAGCACTGTGACCCCTTCTTAGAGCTCAACAACAGGACAAATTTATAAACAAAACACTAACAGTCTCTCCAGCCTAATAAATTTTTAACACTAATACTAACAAGAAAAAATTTTTAACTACAAAATTTTCATTTGGATTGTGCTTACATGAACAGAGTGACTTTGTCTCCTAAACTCAAACAAGAAAAGTTAAAGCTACGGCTAGCTTCCTAGCGAAGAAAGAGAAAAACAGTTACATGAGAGTTCTTCCCATTGGTTTGTCAAATCGGAAAGTTTTGACATATATTAGTACATATGTTTGACATATTTGGTTGGCTAAGAAAAATTATTATTATTCATGTTATATGTACTGATATACGTCCGTTTTCTATACAATGTGAAGAAGAAGCCTCATGCCAAACACCTTAAAAGTAACCAAAGTCTCCTTTATATAAGGATATGTATCATTTTTATGTTCTATTTGACATGCATAGTTTAAGGGTTTTTGGTCGACCAAAAGCTACCAAATTGGAAAAACTTCTTTTAGTCACATGTCCAATTTCACAAAAGGTTTTTTTCTTTTCCCTTTAATTTTTTTTTAAAAAAAATGGAGAACAACACAATAAAAATGTAATGATTATGTCCCTATAAAAACAACTTATTTCAAAATAAAACCTTATCCAAGTAACAACTTACCAAACATAAAAGTAAACAAGTGATTTCACTTTTTTTTGAAACTCAAAAAGAGGGAGAGAGCTCTTGCCTAAATACACCCTTAAGAATTCATCAAGTCCTAGTGAAACAGGATCAAAGTTCAGGGTTTAATATCAATAAAAATTACTTCAAAATCAACAGACAGTTGAAATTTTGAAGGTAAAAGAGAAAGTGTTAACCAGAGCCTGCTCACTACCTGAAATGCTTCAGTGTGAATTATGAAAAAGTTAATGGGGGCAAGTGAAATTAAAAAAAAAAAAAAAAAAAAAAAGAGTATTGTCTGTTAGGCCATGGCTTTTAAGAAACTAGTTTAGAACCTGTGAAAAAAAAATGTCTAAAAGATATTTTGATATTAATGAGATCAGAAGGAAAATGAACCATGACCATTCAATTCAGAACTATTTATCCTTTGCCTATCTAGTATTTTACTCAGAACTAGAAACTTTTCAAAACAGAAATTGCTATACATAAGAAATTATAAGGAATAGTATTTTTTTCACATATTTTTAATTTTTCTCCAATTCTCCCAAAATCCATGATTAGAAAGAAGACTTCAGCCATATGACAAGTACCCAAATGAATGAAATCATATTTGTTAGCAACACATAGCTATTACAGGTAAATGTGAAAATACTTTTTGCTCTTACACACATCAAATATGGCCAACATCAGCGGTATATACTTCAAAACTCTACTTGGAAGTATTATGTACCAAAATAGATAGATAAGCTGACTCCTTTAAGAGCAGGTATGTGTCTTCTAGCTTATGACACAATGAAGAATAATATACTTAAAAAAGAATAGAAACACAACTCCAATGATTTTAAACTTATTTCATTTCATTTCATTGTAAGTATTTCCATTCCCAGAAGAAAAGAGGAAAACAAACTTAATGTCTCTCTAGTTGATTCATCTAAGAAAGGATTTGAACAAGAAAATTTCTTATCATGTGTTGAAATTTTTTATTATTGACCATCTAAGACACCCAAAAACCACCTGAAAAGGAGAAATCTGTCTGATTATTGAGCCCTCTGCAGGAATTTTATTCCAAACCTATTTCTCTAGGAAATATATATATGTGTGTGATTAAAGCAACCATTTACTATTTAAAGAATGTTCTATTGGCAGGTAATTGATTGCATTGATCAGTGAATGACATAGACCATCTATTCTCCTAAAGAAGAAACAACATAGTTTTTTAAAAGGAGATATGCTACAGAAAGATGGTCTATGTTTCAATAAGTTCATTTATTTCTTCTATCATTGAGTTATTACATACAAATTTAACAAACAAAAATTGCATCACCGTAAAGGTCACATTTCCACTGACAACTGAGTCCAAGATCTAACATGTTAAAGAACATGAATGACGATAAAAATTACACAAGTCATCTCATAGTATAACATAAGCTTATGTGGGAGTGCATGTCACATTTTGGTTACTTAAAATGGTCTATACTCTATGGTCTTTAGTTCAGTTGGAGGATACTGTGCAAAGACTTCTGCACTGCATTAATACTGCACAACATGATTTAAAGGTATCTAAATGTTGCAGAGAGGATAACATAATTGTTTCTGTTTGATATGTATTGATGCTCTTATGAGGTTGTAGAAATTATTATTACCACGCAATAATTTCATCTTATACAGTTTCTTGAGGAAAAAAGAGGAAAGTTCAAACTCTTACCTGCCGGATGGGTTCTGGAATGCGGAATCTGCAAGTAATTTTCACAATATTGGTGGCAGTATCAAGAGATATGCGGTGACCGATTGAAACAAAAATAGGTTTTAATGAACCTTCATTTGAACGCATTGCCTGCATAGCAAATAAGCAAGTAACTAAGGTTGTGTTCTCATCCTGGACTGTTGATTAAACAGAACATGCAAATATGCTTAAAGAAAGTGTACATTGCCTAAACCAAATCTTTTCACAATTCAAACGACATGAAAATTTTTCAACCATATACTAGGAGAAACCTCTTGAAAGTACCAAATATGGAAAAACATTAAAATGTAACATGATAGGAATTTTATTTCAATTGGAGTAGTAAGCAGACTTGGTTAGTGTGAAAACTGTTATGAGAGAACAGTATACTGCTAGGACATCTCCTTTTTCTCGGCTAAAACATAGAATGTTTGGAATATTTCAGAACTACTAATACCACAGAACCAGAAGACATATATATATATATATATATATATATATTTCATGAGCATACAGATTTACAAAAGGAAAGCCTTTTGTTTGATGACTAAGAAAACTATTCATTAGCTCCCTTAAGTAGCTCAGTCTTCTTGAGTAAGTGGCACGGATGGTGTACATCAGATGAGAGCTATAAGTATGCTTATAGACCTTCTCACTGGAAAAATAGAACACTGTGCTTTCTTGCCATTTTTTCTAGTGGAAGGAATGTTAGGACTATTCCCGAATTACATAAATGTTCAATAAAAACAATGATATCTTTTATGGTGTATAAATAATGATGTTCATATCACGAATATATGGAAAAGGGAGTTACCACGTTTAAAAAGTATGGCCTGAGCATCTTATAATAATACAAGTGAAATTACTTTAATGATGATGCATTTGGCTAGATAAAATATAAACTCAAAATTTAACTCTTACAGCTCCCAAGGTGCATCCAGAGTCCCCAACTAGAGTAAGGATATCTTGGGATGAATTTTCTTCAAGGAGGTGCCTTACCTTTGCAAGGGTAAGACCATCAACATGATGTAACTGGAAATTAAAGCAGTAGTTTAGAATTACCAAGTAATTTAACATTACATGGAAAAATCTGTATCCAGGGGTTTCAAATCAACTCTTTTACTAGATTCCATCATAAAAGCATGAAGTCTAAACATCTATTTTCAATCTCTAAATAAAAGATGAGAGAAATAAAAATTTTAAAAACATTAAAACTAAAAACAAAAAACTAAACAAAATCGTGATAAAGATAATAAACAAATTTTGCAAGGTCTACATTTAAGATCCAGTGAAAAACATCAAAACTATAACTTACATTTTTTCCTATCCCAACGGTAGGAAGATCGGCTAAAACACCAAGGTGACATGCCAATCCAAACCCTGAAAAAGTTAACATGGTTTTGGGTTTTCCTCTAGAAAGGTTAGCATTAGATCTGCAATGAGAATGGAGGGCTACATTGATTTTTAGCTTTTATCTTACTTTCTTGGGATCTGTATTTCATATTCTCATTAATAAAATATCCTTCTTCATCTCAAAAAAAGAAATCAGGTATGTGGCATCAATTCTCTTTAAACAAAATCCGGTTCTCCTGAAATTTTGTGATACTAAAACTAATATATGATTCCCAAGAATGTAATAAGTGAGAGCAACATGATGGTTACAACCAAAATAAGCTAACAATAAAAGACATAATGCAGAAAAATTACATGTACCCTGCTCTAATAACACATATTACTTGGAAAGAGAATACTTGCCTCGAGGATGAAGTATCCCATTGCCGTCAACCATTAGCAACTGTTGGAAAACATGAATAAACAACTATAAAGAGCTACATATTTGAGTTTGCACTTTAAAAAATAAACATTAACTTTGTCCAATTGAAGTTCATATGAGTGAAAAACTTGCTTTAAATACATAAATATTCAATATAACTAACTGAAAGGCCAGGTAACAACTGACAAGGGAGTAGTAATTACTTGGGGATAGAGTGGATTGGCACTCGTCTTCATTTTCTCCAGAAGCTCTAGAAGCACAGGAGCCTTTAATTAACAAGGTTAAAGTTCAATATTTTCATTATAAGTACGCAAAAAAAGCAAGAAATTGATGAGATTAAGATCATAAATTCATGGCATATCCTTCGTGTTCTTAGAAGACGAAAACCAAAAATATATCCCAAATGTAAAATTAAGATCAGGAACCCAAAATTAATTCAAATTTCACTCCAAATTCAAATTTCCCCACATCCACATATCAACAAACACATAAAATTCAAAGAAAAAGAATTCAGATGGAAATAAAAAAAAAAAAGAATATAATCTCACAAGGGATTAGGACCTCTCTGAATGCAAGGAAGCCAGGAATGTAAGGTACATCAAGTTTAACAACAGAAGAATCTTGATATACAACATTACGATTCTCTATATCCAAGACCACAAGTGTGGCACATGCAACAGATGGATCATCTTTCGAGAAGCTTAAGTCAACTCCACCCACATATTTCAGTATTCCACCACATTTTTCTGCTGTCTCTGTTTCGAAAACAGGTAGTTTCCAATGAAAGTCATCTTGGACAATCAGTTTTTTCTTCAGTGAATCTTGAACCCTGAATTTCATTTCAAACCCAAAACGGAAACTTGTAAAGTAATTGCCAAAGAAAAAAAAAATAGCAGCAAAAGATCAGTATAAACTCTTAAGATTTCCCCCCGAAACATACACGAGCCATTCGTTCTCTCGTAGCTGATTGCAACAATGGGGCGCTGAAGAAGAAGATGTTTCCTTTCTCTGAAACATTTTTTCTGCTGTGTTTTTGTCGTCTAAATAAAGAAATAAACAATAACTTCCACGGATATATTTATTCAATTAACAATTTGGCGATTTATTCATAAAATTTGTCACAATCCTGTCTTTTCAGGTTCTAAATTATGTCATTTATAATATTGAAACTTCACATTAATAAAGAATAAATATTACACATTTGCCAAAAAAAATAAAAAATAAAAAAAAAATATATTACACATCATCTAATCGAAGTCTTCACGTAGGCGGGGTTGTTCCAGGTGAATTCTACTAAGGACCCATGTGGTCCCAAATAGGATCTGTTGAGGTCCGATTGGCAATTAGAGTATACACGCTTAGGACATCTCTAACAAGGAGATTCTAATTAAACTTCACATTAAATGCACTTGACCCGACAAATACAGTTTGGAGTTACCATTTTAGAAATGTCAAGAAAGGTACCACTTTAGGGGTCACCTCCCGATTGGCTACCCTTCTCCATAAAACATTAACACGCACTCTCACACAGACAAGTGAAAGCCGGATACATTGAATATACTTTAAGTGTTCGGACTCACTCTAATACACTATTGTGCTCAGTTTAGTCTGTCGGAACACACTTTCTTGCCAATCTCTAACACCCCTTTATTCTTACTTGTGAATGATTTGACCGTCAGGAGAGTCAACGCTAAGAACACACACCCCGACATTTAGCCTTTTTTTAGGACTCACGAGCAAGAATAGGCCTCACCAACTACGTGTGGAAAGATTGAAAGTCATTTCCTGATCACATCCATATACACAAGGCACGAGTTTATAATATTTTGCTTATCAAAAAAAAAAAAAAAACATCCATATACACAAGGGAAATACACATGAATAAGAATTATTCACAATACTTTTAACCTTTTTATTTTATAATTCATATTTATTAATTATTATATATTTTAATAATTTTTTTCCCCTAAAAAACACTTAATTTTTAAAAAAGTTAAAGAGAATTTTTAGAATATTGAACATTATCGTCACTAATATATTATTGTTTAGATAAATAGATCCACCTTTTATTTTTATGATATATTTTATTTTCATAAACTTTTGTAATGTTTTGAATTAATTTTATTTAGACAAATTAATTATTAAATTATTTATTATTTATATGAATTAAAATTCAAATTATTTTTATTTAAATAAAAAGAATCTGACAAATAATCTTTCTTGTGACGTTTAAATCTTGACTTATCACTCTTAATCTTTCTCATTTCTTGAGCGTGACATCTCATATCCTTTTTATATCTTTGGTTCTTATCTCTTTATAAATAACGGGTCAATATATATATATATATATATATATAATTTTTATAATCTGATTTTTACACTATTCAAGGATCCTTGTTCTAATAATAATCTGAAAAAAACTTGAACTTCCATTTATAAATAATAGGAGACCTTAAATATTTTTCAGAATTATTAGTTTGTGGAATAAATAGTAAATCTGAAGTGGTATTATAGTAAAATTTTATCAGTAACATTAGAGAAGTAAATTTTTTATTTGACAGAACTGAAGGTTGAAGTAAACCGAGTAACCCTACTTCGTTTAAATAAATAAATAAATTTTTTTTAAAAATTTTAAATTTTAATATAATTAAATAAATTAATATCCTTAATCATATTAACAGGTTTATGTCTATATATTCCCTTTTATTTCTCAGGCATGGCAATATTATAATACCAAAGAAGGATAATTCTGCTATTGCTCCTTAGATAAAGCAGTTTCTGCAGTAGTCATGTCTCTCTAAGTATGGTATTTTCCCTTTTGAAGCACACCAAAATTATTAATAAAATAGAAGAACAATAATCAAGCTAGATTTACAATAATTACATCAGTAAAAGTAGAAGACTCAGAATTTTACCGTTCTTGCTATTTCCACCATCTATAAACAATGGAAACAGCCTCTAGAACAAAACCAATTCATGATGATGGCATATTAACTTCATTCCCCAGGAATTTTCTCAAACATTGCATTCAAGATATGCCAAATAAATATATCAAGACTGCTTAGTTCACCAAATAGGTCATAGCATTATCTTTTCAATCATTCTCTCTGAAATATATATATATATATATATATATATGCATAATTTTTCAAGAAAACACTGATTTCTATTGCAACCTACATTGATAAATGCCTCTCTGATGAGCATGCTAACATCAAAATTCCAGGGGGAAAAAAATGCATTTAGAAGATTTAATGCTTTGATACCGGGCAAATTAGAGCAGAAACCCTCAATCAAGTCAGATAACTTAGCCCCAACATGCATTATGAGCGGTAATTCATACTACAAACACACAGTTTTACTTTGGAAAATCTTTAAGAAATTATAAAAAAATTAATGAATTTTTTAACAAGATGTCAATAAATCAATACAGGCTTGATGTATATTTACTACATATGATATAATATTACAAAATCATGAGAACTCAACATAAATAACTACTAAAATTTCTATCCTTCATATTCCTTGTATTTATTTTCTCCATATACTAAATGTTCTTAACAAAATTGATTCACTGTAATTTATAAATGAGTCTTTTTTCAAGAGGAATTGAACTAAGATGATGATATGGAGCATCATTATAAATACCTCAAAAGTACATATAGCATACAGTGGTAAGATAAAGTTAGACTTGAAATGTCCACAATTCTACAAGTAACAATTCTGAACCAATGACAGGAAAACTTCATATACACAAAGAAACAATAAAGAACATTTTTACTACTGCTTTTAAACAGAGGGAAGAGTACTACAGTGGGGTACAGTACGAAACTAGAATGCAATCCACAAGTATGTAACAACAATAAAAGCACAAACTAGTTTTTTCTCAAACGTTATAAGAATTGTTTCAAAAAAAGCAAGTGATTGAAGCTCACAAACAGCAATAAATGCTAGTTAAACATAAAAGTGAACTATACAATGCTAGTTAAACATTTATTCAGCGAAAAGTTCAGCAACAATAAGAAAAGCATCAAATATATACCTTCTACACATACCATAAGTAGATGATGTTAATTGATTTGTTCTTCTATATTTTTCTCTCTTTTCTATTTCATATTCTTCACATTGACTCATAAGGTATCATTAGTGCATGGTATTTCATTTCAATAACGTTGAATAACTTTTCTAGGCAAATAACATAACCCACTGGAAAAGTTATGGGAACAAATTAACTAACCTGTTTGAGGAACTCTTCTTTCCATTGTCAAGGGAATCAAAAGATTTCATCACATAACATCATACACTAGATCAGAGGAGTCAGCCCGAATAAACACAACGCCAAGACTCAGAAATCTCTCCAGGCCAGCTGTATCCCAAATTTAGCAATAAATATTCTTTATTTACTAAATTAAGAACTAAGTTAAAAACAAAAAGGATAGGAAAGACAAGTCAACAAATCCAGGAAACCCACTTGCAAAGTAATCAGCTGGTCATCAATTTGGAATTCCTTTGTAACAAAATCAGCTTCAATCGTTGCTTTACACAGCTGACTGAATTTCTTTTGTACATATCTGCAGACCAGATATGAACAAACGTAGCTAATTCCAAAAGGATCACAATTCACCACTGTTACATACATAAACAAATTTGATAAAAGGTTTGATTTTTCACGATGCAAATACAAGCTCTGCCCACCTATCTAGCCTAAGGTTATATTCAAAATCTAAAATTAACCAATCCACCCACCAGACCCTTCCTCTGTACCCTACAAAAGGGGAAAATATGTGTATATCAAAACTAAGCTCCAGACAAGCCAATAAGAAAAAAACAAACAAAATTGGCCTCCAAAATCATGGAATAAACGAAGAAATGAACAAAATTATAGCAGAGAGCAAGCTACATTTCACTTAAGAGGATACTGATTCATCCATGACCCCAGCATCAAACAACCAAAGGCACGAAGAACTCGCAGTAATTGCAACAGAGAATATGTTAATGTTATTTGATCCACTCCTAGATGATGAAATTGCATAATCAAAATTGACAATAGCTAAGGTTAGGACAACTAAACTTCTGTCAGAATATCCAATCTCCAACTTTGATAATGGATATAGATATGATTATTCACTTGAGGAATCTTTAAAGCCATGACAGCATTCTGCAAATATAGTCCTTTCAACCAAAAAACACACATCATAAGAAACACACATCATAAGTGCTATTACAAACTACTGAAAGCCAAGCTAACTTCATTGAGGAGCAAGGCGATTATATTAAATAACTTATTCTTATCACTTAGTACAGTTTGCAAAGGCAAGCACAAAAGCAAGTCTTTATCTAGGAGCGCTGTGGACTAGTCTGGCACCAACCTTATCCAGCCTCCTCACCATTGCAACGGCTTTTAGATTCCCCTCCTTCATAAATGCCTCCACCATTCTATCTCCAATCTCTCTTCCTTTCTCTTCATTGTCTGTTATTGCAACAGCAGTGGGACCTGCTCCACTGATGGTACACCCAAATGCTCCAGCCTCAATAGCAGCGGCCTTCACAGCCCCCATTCCAGGAATTAATGGTGCCCTCCTGGGCTCCACAATTCTATCTGATGATAATGCCTTCCCTAAGCCCTCTAAATCTCCTTGTAACACGGAAGCCACCAGGGCTCCAGCTTGACTGCTGTTCCAGATATGATGAGACATTGTTATCTCTTTAGGCAATGCTGCCCTCATCTTCTTAGTAGGTGCTTCGAATTCTGGGTTTACCAGAACAAAGAATAAGTTCTTTTCCTGAGGAAACTTGAGTGGAATTAATTCAAGAGGATCATAACTCCTAATCAAAACGAATCCTCCCATGATTGCCGGAGCAATATTATCAGCATGGTATCCAGATACTTTCGCCTCCGATTCAAGACCGGCAAAGACGAGGTCAGATACAGATAACTGGCCGCCAAATAATTCATTAACCGCTACAGCAGCTGCAGCAGCACTGGCAGCACTGGACCCGAGACCGCTACCCAGAGGCAATCCCTTCTCTAGAGAAAGACCCAACCCAACCGATCGAATATTTAACTTCTTCATAACAGAAAGTGCAGCAATACCAGCACAGTTGTAAAGAGGATTCTTGCTAAGCTTCTTGCCCGCACCAGAGATGTCAGTGATGGAAATCCCACCGGGATGAACATTAGGGTCAACCCAGATCGTGACATGGTCACCAATGCCATCAACGGCACAACCCAAGAAGTCAAATCCAGGGCCGAGGTTGGCGACGGTGGCCGGAGCAAAAGATTTGACGGAGGTGTAAACAGGTTCTGGCTCGATGGCAGTAAGGGTACTGCCGTGCGAAGGAATGGCAGAGCATCTCACCTGAGCATAATTGATTTGCGTGGCGCCAGATAAATGCAGTGAATTGAGTTTCGATTGAGTAGAAGAGGAAAATTCTTTAGTCAAAAAATGGGACTGAAACTGCAACTGCAAAGAATAGCAAGTAGCCATTTGATCGGAGATGTGGTTTTCCACAGTTCGGAGAAAGAAGAAGAAAGTTGGCGAAAAGGGTTTAGGAGAACACAGAAAGATGCAAATTAGCCCATCGAAATTTGAAATATTCACATTAAGTCCTTGCATTTTCAAACATCTTAGATACATGGAAGAACATTTCAAATCAATTTGTTACTTTTTGTTTACTTTATAATTTGGGGGCCAATTAGTAATTTATCTTAAATTTAAAACTTTTTATTGTATTAAAAATGTCATATGTTATGGATTTATAATATAAGAGAATAACAAAATAAGAAAAGAAATATTGATACTAAAAAAAAAAAAGGTCACAACTTTATTCTCATGGGTTTTTTTTTTTTTTTTTTTTTAATGGTGTGGTGTCCGGGTTGACCCGAATAATCTACACCCGAATTCGGCAAGCATGATAGCACTAAGATTGAGAGTAGATATCGAACTCCCAACATTAAGATTGGGAGTGTGGGTGCTGACCACTTGGCCAACACTCACTTTTTTTGTCTAAAGCATAAGGTATTTTACCTCATACAATCTAAAAATTAAAGGATAACAAACAAACAAAAAAAAACATATATATATATATATAATCTTCAAGATTCTCAAACATCAAAATGAATCTATTGTTCTCAATAGAAATTAATAAGAAAGTTCGGGATGTAACCGAATTTATTAAAAATAATTGCCAAAAAAAAAAAAAAAATTCTAGTAAAACTATCGGTAATACCATGCCCCTAATTCATTTAATTTATTAAGTGAATAATTTATGTTTTATTTTAAGTTCATAAAAATATATTAGGAATATTGAGGACTAGATAGTAAATAATTAGGAGTTTTATAACCTTAATTATATTTTAAGTGTTTTGATGAAATAAAATATAGCTAGCACAATTAGGTGTCATTAAAAGAAGAAGGGAAAATCGAACTTTCTTTTGTAGATGTGATTTGCAATTGACAGTTTGAAGATCGAAAATCTAAATAGAATGTTTGTTATTTTTTATTTTATGTACTTTTAATTTTATTTATAACTTTCTTTGACTCATATAAATTTTTTACATTGAGTATGTCTAATCTATCTAATTTTAGATTAATATTTTATTATATTACAATGAATAAACTTTAATCATTTATTTATATAATATTTTATTTTAATAAAATTTCACTTATCAAACAAAATATATATATATATATATATATATATATATATATATATATATATATATATATATATATATATATTATAGATAATAGAAGGAATAGAGATGGCAAATAGAGTTTTATATACACTAGAGAGATATATACTCCTTTGAGGTAAAGTGAATTCTAAATTTTAAATAATAAAATTAAATAATTTAGATTAATTATAAATTTTAAAATCAATAATTTTTTTTTTTGTCAATTATTTACATAAGATGTCTGTTTATGGATATATATATATATATATATTATTTTATTTTTTAAACATAAAGCAAAAATCAATGCAAGGAAATAAAATTGAGATGCCAAGAATAAAAAAATTACTTGAAAATAGAATAAGCAATGAACAAAAAAAAAAAAAAAAAAGGAAGAAGAAGATAGAATATAAAAAATATTGGAAAAAAAATCCTAACAATAACATAAAGAAGGGAGAGAATTAATAATAAAAGAAATTATATACATTATAAAAATAAAAATTGAATTTTCTTAAGAAATTCGTATACATGTTGAGGAAACAAAAATGAATAAATTGAAGAAAAAAAATGGAATAAATTGGTCAAGTGTTTTGTGGTCAGCAATCACACTTTTTGCCCAAATAGCGGGAGTTCAACTGGTATAAAGAATAAATTGATAAAGATAAAACAAATATATATGCAATGGTGTAAGAGCTCATTATTTAATCTTTCTCTAACAAAGAACTAAAAAATTTGAAAAGTTTGGGAAAATTAAAAGTATTTTTAATAAATAAACTAAATTGAAAATATATTATTTAAATAGATCAAGAAATATTACGAGACAAAATATTAAATATTAAAAACATAATAATAATAATAAAAGAGGATAAAATTAAATAGGTTGAAATGTTAAATAAAATAAAAAATTTATAAAATTAAAGAATATTATTTATTATGAATATAGAATTAATTATTACTATCATTTTATTTTTAATTTTTACTCTTCTTGTTCATTGAATCAAATTTAATAAATATATATAATTTAAGAAATTTTAAATAGCTAGCTGAATATTATTCTATCTATTGTAATAAATATAACATAATTTGAAATTAAAAGTATATATTTTTCAAGACTTTCCTTATTTTAAAATTTTTAATTTTATCATAATTTTTAAAATTTTTTATCATTTTAAATTTTACATACAATTAATTTTTTTTATAATATATAGTTTTAATTATTATAAAATTATATAAATATAATACAAACAAATTAATGAGATGATAGAATAAAAGGGAAAAATGTTGAGAGAAAATAGAGAATTTTATAAGGATTTCTTTCAATAGTTTGATGGTATCTTTAGAGAGGGTCCTAATGACATCTATTTATAGGGATGGCAGAAAGGAGATCATAGACAACACGTCAACACGTGTCTCTCTAAATTAATTACATCGTTGATCTCATGGTTATAGGATGTTGACTATTTAATGGATATCTACTAAACTCGATGAATCTACATGATTCAAATATTCCTTTGGATGTCCATTACATAAATAATATGTCTCGTTAAAACCTTGCCAGCTAAAAAACTAGGAGAAAAAAAAGAAAAAGAGTACATTTTTCTTTATGTGTAGATTTCTTCCATATTGAGATAAACTCTTGAGATCTTTGAAGCGAAGCCAACCAATTATATATCTCAATTTTTCAAAAGTTGCAGTTGGGAGGGCCTTAGTAAATAAATTTGTAAGATTATCACATAATCAAATTTGAAGCACATCAATTTCATGAGTCTTTTAAAGTTTATGAGTAAAGAAAAATTTAGGTGAAATGTATTTTGTCCTATCACCTTTGAACATATCCTCCTATCAATTGAGTTATACAAGCTGCATTATCTTCATATAGGATTTAAAAATCTCTCTTCCAGAGCATAAACCACAAATCTCTCTAATATAATGAATAGACTCAACCAAATACATTCTCAACTTGCTTTACAAATGACTATTATCTTATCGTGATTAAAAGAAGTTGTTACTATAGTTTGTACTTTATCTTGCATACCCACTTACACCCAATATGTTTCTTTCCCTTTGGTAAATTCTCCAATTCCCAAGTCTCATTAGCCATAAGTGCATCAAATTCATTTTGCATTGTTGACTGCCATTGAGGTATTCCAGTAGCCTCTTCATAAGCAAAGCGCTAAAACATGTTTTCACGAATGATTAAATATAGGAATGGTATTAGTGTTTACTTTTCATATGGAAATCAATAGAAGTAGAAAAATGAGCAAAATGATAATCAATATAGGAATTAGATTGACAAAGCTGGTGGTAAGGCCAATTTGTAAGCTAAATCGCCAATTCTTTCTAAATTCTCATAAGGACTAATAAATCTTAGAGAAAGCTTGCCACCACTTCCAAATTGTATCACTCCCTTGGTAGGTGAAACATGGAGATAAACCTTCTCTCCAAGAGAAAATTCTAAAGGTCTTCCTCTATTATTAGATCAACTCTTTTGTTGATCTTTATTAAGCTACTATTATGATTGAAGGAAAAGTCATATATCTTTCTCATTCAAACAAGAAAATAAATACACAACAATCCGAACGGCTATATACAATTAAGCCTAAATCTAAGGAATGTAAATGGTAACAAAATAATTAAGGATATACAAATATATACAAAGAATAATTAAAGGGATAGACAAATATATACTAATACTCCCCCTCAAGCTGGTGCATGTAAGTTGAGGATGCCTAGCTTGGTGTGTAGTTTAAGATATTGGTCTTTACTTAAGGCTTTTGTAAAGATATCAGCGATTTGATCATAAGTGGATATAGAATGAAGTTTGAGCTGGCCTTTTTGAATCTTTTCGCGAACAATGTGACAATCGATTTCAATATGTTTTGTTCGTTCGTGAAAGACTGGATTTGCAGCAATATGACGAGCAGCTTGGTTATCACAATAGAGCATAGTGGTGGTTGTAAGGACAATGCCAAGATCTTGAAGTAATGTGTGAAGCCATACAATTTCTCGAGTTGTCATTGCCATGGCACGATATTCAGCTTCCGTTGAGGAATGAGAGACAGTTGATTGTTTCTTACTTCGCCATGATATGAGACTAGAGCCAAGAAAGATGCAAAATCCAGTAGTAGAGCGTCGTGTCATGGGACAACTTGCCCAATCAGAATCACTATAAGCTGTAAGATGGAAAGAGCTGTTAGAAGGTAAGAGAATCCCTTGACCTGGTGTTTTCTTGAGATACCGTAATAAACGATGAGCAGCATCTAAATGAGGTTTGCGAGGTTGATGCATAAATTGACTTAAAACATTAACCGTAAAGGTGATGTCCGGTCTGGTAATCGTAAGATATATGAGTCGACCAACAAGGCGACGATAGACTGAAGGATCATCTAGCAAGGCACCATCTTTGTTATTAAGTTTAAGATGTTGTTCCATAGGAGTGTCAGCAATATGAGCACCAGTGAGGCCACAATCATGAAGCAAATCAACCACATATTTTCGTTGACTTAAATAGATACCTGTAGGTGAGCGAGCAACTTCAATTCCGAGAAAATATTTAAGGAGACCCAAATCTTTAATCCGAAATTAACTGAAGAGGAATCGCTTAAGCTCAACAACTGCATTAGAATTATTTCCTGTAACAATAATGTCATCAACATAAACTAAAATAAAAAGAGATAAAGGCCCTTGTCTTAATATAAAAAGAGAGTGATCAGCATGAGATTGAGTGAAACCAATAGAAAGTAAAGCATTGGAAAATTTGGCAAACCAGTTTCGAGGAGCTTGTTTGAGGCCATAAAGAGATCTGTTTAGTTTGCAAACAATATTTTTCTCCCCCTTACGCGAATGGCCAGGAGGCAATAACATGTATATATCTTCTTGTAAATCACCATGTAAAAAGGCATTTTGAACATCAAATTGATATAATGGCCATGTCTTGATCGCAGCGACTGCCAATAAGGTTCGAACTGTTACCAATTTAGCGACAGGGGCGAAAGTTTCATGGTAATCAATGCCTTCAGTTTGAGTATATCCTTTAGCAACGAGACGTGCCTTATAGAGCTCAATACTACCATCGAATGTCTTTTGATCTTATAGACCCATTTACAACCAATAGGTCTTTGGTTGGGTGGTAAAGAAACTAAAGACCAAGTATTGCACTGTTCCAATGCTTGGAGCTCAATTGTCATAGCCTTTTGCCATTCAGGAACCTGCACAGCTTGAGAAAAAGTAGTAGGCTCCACAATAGAAGATAAAGAACTTAGAAAAGTATAATGAGATTTTGAAAATTTGTTATAAGAAAGAAAATTATGCAAAGAATATTTTGTGTGTGATGGAAATGATTGAGCATGATAACAATAATAATCATTAAATTTTCCAGGTTTTGTTATAGTCCTTTGTGGACGACCATTCTCAATTTGCACTAGAGGAGAATCAGAATCAATTGGAGAATGATGGGCGGATTCTGTCAAGGAGCTAGAATCAAAAATGGGTGGTGAAGAAGATGGAGTAGGGTGGGTATGAGGTGGAGATGGAATTATTGGAGGAGAAGGATTAAAATCTTGGATGGCTATTGGTATAGGTGAAGGGTTGTTGGTATCAAATATTTTAGAAGGAAATACATTTTCATGGAAAACAACATTACGGCTTACATAAATCTTTTGTGTTTGAAGATCAAAAATTTTATATCCTTTTTTAGCAAATGGATATCCAATAAATATGCCAGGAAGAGCTCGACTATCAAACTTATGTTTAACATTTGTATTATGAGCATAACATAAACAACCAAAAATACGCAAATGTTGATAAGAGGGTAATTTGTTAAATAACAACTCATGTGGTGTTTTTCCATGGAGCATTTGTGAAGGAGTTCGATTAATTAAATAAGTTGCAGTAAGAATGCACTCACCCCAAAAATGTAATGGCAATTTAGCTTGAAATCTAAGAGCACGTGCAATATTAAGCAAATGACGATGTTTGCGCTCCACCACCCCATTTTGTTGAGGTGTGTGAGCACAACTATGCTGATGAACAACACCAAGAGAAGCAAAAAAAATGATTAATAGTAGTATTGAAAAATTCAAGACCATTATCACTACGTACTTGCTTAATAGAAACACCAAATTGAGTGTTAACCATGGAAATTTTTTTTTGAAGATTTGAATAGGCTTGAGATTTTTGCTGCATCAAATAGACCCATGTAGCACGAGAAAAATCATCTACTATAGTTAAAAAATATCGAGCACCAGTAATTGTAGGTGTGGAGAAAGGTCCCCAAACATCAATATGAACCAAATCAAAACAAGCATTATATTTAGTATTACTAGTAGAAAAAGGTAAACGACATTGTTTAGATAAAGGACATATAGTGCATGGATCTTTATTAGAAAAGGAAATATTAGAATCTAAGTTTAAAAACATAGATAAAGTACTAGAACTTGGATGACCAAGACGCCAATGCCATAAATCCACATGAGGAGAAATAGTAGCAAAAGAGGTAACATGGGCAGGTTGAATATTGAGATAGTAAAGACCATTATATTCTCTACCCATTCCAATCACTTTCTTCGTTTGTAGGTCCTGAAATACACAATAGTTAGAAAAAAATTGAACAACACAATTGAGATCCTTAGTAATTTTCTTGACAGA
The DNA here is from genome assembly GCA_025388415.1 of Cynanchum wilfordii. Classification (NCBI taxonomy): domain Eukaryota; kingdom Viridiplantae; phylum Streptophyta; class Magnoliopsida; order Gentianales; family Apocynaceae; genus Cynanchum; species Cynanchum wilfordii. The sequence continues at coordinate 91,322 of JAHSUH010000808.1, read as the reverse complement.
TAGTAAATTGAATTTAAAAGAAGGAACACATAAAACATCTTGTAATAGTAGATCATTTGTAATACTTCGTGAACCAATATGTGATATTAACACCTTTTCACCATTCGGTAATGTTATAGGTGAACCCTTATGAGTCTTTATATCATGTAAAGTGTTCAAATCATATGTCATATGATCTGTACAACCAGAATCTATAACCCAATTATCAGATTTAGAGGGAAAGTTTGAAGCCATACCTGCGAAGTTGACAAGAGGAGTAGCAGAACTTGGTTGGATTAGAGCAAGAAGTTGTTGAATTTGATCTTGGGTAAATGGTAGAACTGTTCCACTTGTGCTGGTTTCAACAAAGCAGCAACAATTGGCTTAGTAGTAGTATCACGTTTTAGGTGATGTCCATCTTGACGAAAATTTGGATTTCCTGGTTTCTTACGACACCTTGATTCCGAATGACCATCGAGTCCACAATAATCACAATGATATTGGACTACATCTTGTCGAAAATTTGGATTTCCAGGTTTCTTACGACATCGTGATTCGGAATGACCATCAAGTCCACAATAATCACAATGATATTTTGGTTTTCCACGTGATCTATTTTGGAAGGCAGCCAAGGCTGATTGATCTTGATGAACAATAGGGTTGATTGTGAGAATTGATCTTTGTCTTTCTTCCTGCAATAAAAGAGAGTAAGCTCTAGAAACAAGAGGTAGTGGATTTATGAGGAGAATTTGACTTCAAATATTATTATATGATTCATTAAGACCCATAAGAAATTGAATCAAACGGTCTCTTTGTTGGAGATTATTGATCTCTTGACCACTACTACATGTACATGTAGTATAATTATTGTAGGTAGAAAGCTCATCCCACAATCCCTTGAGAGTTGTGTAATATGTAGCAATGGAGTCATTCCTTTGTGCATGATTGGCAATGGCCCGTTGAATTTCAAAAATGCGTGGTGCATTTTCTTGAGAAAATCTGTCACGAAGATCATTCCAAACGTCACTAGCTGTCTTCATGTAAATGACACTGTTGACTATGTCTCTTATTACAGCATTAAGAAGCCATGAAAGAACCATGTTGTTGCAGCGATTCCAATAAGAAAAAAGATGGGAGTTTGGAGCTGGTTGGTTAATGGTTCCATTAACAAAACCAAGTTTATTCTTGGCTTCAAAAGCCATGGTAATTGCACGACTCCATGTAGGATAGTTATCACCATTCAATTGTTGGGTGATTAGTATGGTTCATGGATTATCCGAATGATGTATGAAATATGGAGATGAAAAATCGGGTTCTGTTTTGGATGAAAAATCAGAATCATTTGTCTCCATTGTTGAATGCTCTGATACCATATTATGATTGAAGGAAAAGTGATATATCTTTCTCATTCAAACAAGAAAATAAATACACAACAATCCTAATGGCTATATACAATTAAGCCTAAATCTAAGGAATGTAAATGGTAACAAAATAATTAAGGATATACAAATATATACAAAGAATAATTAAAGGGATAGACAAATATATACTAATAGCTACCTTCAATTGTTCTCAAATTAGTGACACTTTTTCTAAGGTGATTTTTACTATCTTTGGTCAAACAATATGCTTCTCACGTACATTGTCCCAACATAGTGGTGACCTACACTTACATCCATAGAGTGATTTGTACGGTACTATACCCATACTTGCTTGATAACTATTATTGTAAGAGAACTCTACTAGCATCAAATAGTCAATCCAACTACCCTTAAAGTCTAAAATACAAGCTCTCAACATGTCCTCCAATGTTTGAATTGTTCTTTCTCATTGTCTGTCAGTTTGCAGATGATAAGTAGTGCTAAGAGTTATAGTCTTCCCCATTACTTGATTAAAAAATTTCCAAAATCATAGACATCAATATCCTAAAAAAAAAAAATCTTTTAGAAAGTTATCCATTTACTCACCTCTCAAATATATCGAAAAGGAATCGAAATCAACAATCAATTCTTGAGTTATCCAACCTAAATTAATAAACAAAAAATCCTTTAATTCCAAATTAAATTCACAACCTAATTCAATTAGGAAGAAAGAAAACCCATCATACTCATTAATTCTCTCCCATCGATCGCTCTAGCTATTTCTCATTTTCTTTGTCTCCTAAACAACCCCAACAGTTAGATGCTAGAGATAGAAGTTTCTAGTGTTTCTGGAAGTTGTTTCTTCTTCTTCTTCTTTTTCTTTTTTAAATTATTATAAAGACTGAATAATTATTTAAATAATAATATTATAAAACATGTGAATTCCCTTATTTACCCTTATTTAGTGTTGGGTATTACAAAAGTCATAGGGTATAAGAGCATATCATTGGGACCATGCATAATCATTGTAGTAGTGTAATGAGTGATGTGTAACTCACGATAAAAAAGCCATTGTACTTTTCAAATATGGGCATGCAGAACTTCTCGAGAAGGTTGGGATCTTGATAAGTGAGTATGAGGGGGTTGGAATCTAGGATATTCCATTTGGGTTATTCTTCAGTTTTGAATTTTGGAAGGATACCTTATAACTAATCATGCATTTCTTGGAAATGGTCATTTTTTCGGGCTCTAGGTGTGAAGCCTTGTGACATATTAGCCTTGGGTTTTGAACGAATAAAATTGGTGTAATAGTAGTAATTGGACCTCGGGTGTAAGACTTTTGGATGATTGTCCTAGAGGTTGAGCTGCTAAAACTGGCACAATAGGTGTGTGTGGTGAAGGGAATATTGGAGAAGGATAGGGGTATTAAATTGAAGTTGATGTTGGGAAATCGGGCAATTTCCCTCTAAATTTGAACTAACGAATTTCACCGATTCAGTAATTCCCAGGAAAGACTACAAAGTAGTCTCCTAGACAGAATTACCTTTCTAAGCAAGTTCCCAGGAAAGGCTGGAGAGGACACACTGGTCCCACTTAAAACCCAGTCTCCTAGACAGAACCTACTTACACAGTATATATTCGCAACCTAAAATACCCGACAAATAATATATTGAATATTAAACTACAACCGAAATATAACAACAATAAATGCGGACATAAATAAAAGAGATAAGGAAAGAACACACCCGGAATTTTGATAACGGAGTTTGGCGAAATGTGCCTAATCTCCGGAGCACCACCAAAATAGCTGCCTTTTATTTATAGAGAGAAGATCTCAAATTTTTGGGATATAGGAATAGGAGGTGAGGGGCTCCTTTTATAAACCCCAACACCTCCCTCACTATTTTGTTTTACCGATGTGGGATGCCCAATTTTGGGCCAAAAGTCAACAAATCTCCACCTTGGCACAAAATCTGTTTTCCCACCAAATACAAATACAAATACAAAATCTTCTCAATCAAATAACAAAATAAAAAGCTTTTGCAGTGCCTCCAAATTTGCGCTGTCAAGCGCCAACTCAAATGTGCAAGATATTTACCAAGTCTAAACAATGTTCAAACTTGGCCCTTGTAACCACCTTGGTCAACATATCTGCAGGATTCTCCTCGGTCCGAATCTTCCGGAGAACAATCTCCTCTTCTTCAAGAATCTCCCGCACAAAGTGATAGCGAACATCAATATGCTTCGTCCGTGCATGAAAGACTTGATTCTTTGCTAGATGAATAGCACTCAGTGTCGAATATATACCTCAAGGTGTTTCGACCAACTCCCAAGTCTTCAAGCAACCCATGAAGCCAAATTGCCTCCTTCACAGCCTCTGTAATTGCCATATACTCTGCCTCTGTTGTAGACAAAGCCACCGTTGACTGCAAGATAGACTTCCAACTAACTGGACCCTTAGCAAATGTGAACAAATAGCCGGTTGTTGATCGTCGCTTATCCAAATCACCTGCATAGTCAGAATCACAATATCCAACGATGCTCAAACCAAGTGATTCATCCCTCTCAAATATCAAGCCAATACCTACAGTATTTTGGATATACCGTAGAATCCATTTCACAGCTTGCCAATGACCCTTGCCCGGATCATGCATATACCTGCTTACAACACTAACGGCTTGTGAAATGTCCAACTTACAAAACCCAATTCACTTTACCAAAGCAACTTTGAATCCTTCTGGCTGAGTCATATAGATTTCCTCCTTCAAATCACCGTGTAGGAACGCGGTCTTTACATCAAGTTGAGCTAGCTCCAAATTCAACTGTGCTACCAAGGCCAACAATATTCTAATAGAGGAATGTTTAACAACTGGAGAAAATACCTCATTATAATCAACTCCCTCTTTCCGAGCGTAGCCTTTAACTACCAACCTTGCCTTGTAACGAACATCATTCTTTTCAGGAAATCCTTCTTTCTTTGCAAATACCCATTTGCATCCAATTGCCTTCTTTCCCTTGGCTAGTTGCGTCGGTTTCCGCGTTTTGTTCTTCGAAGAGATTGCATCTCTTCTTCCATTGCACCTTTCCATTTCTCATTTTCTGAACTCTGAGTAGCTTCCGAAAAGGTGGATGGTACATCATCAACAACTGGAAGTGCATAAGCCACCATGTCCACAAATCGGGCGGGTTTCTTGATTTGTCGTTTGGGTCTTCCAAATGACAATTGGCTCTGTTCTTTGTTGAGGTTCTTGGGTTGGAACCTCTTCCTCATATTGCTCCTCTTCCGTGACGGGAACATCGTAAATTGTTGGGCTCACAATTACTTGGTCAAACTCCACCTGCCGTGTGTATACTCCACCTGCTCCTTAGTATCATCAGCTGCTTCGGATTTACCTTATTCAACATGGCAGATTCATCAAAGGTAACATCCCTACTCACAATTATCTTCTTTGCATCTAGACACCACAAACGATATCCCTTCACTCTAGCATTAAAGCCCATAAAGAGAGCTTTCTTTGCTCTTGGATCCAATTTTGATTCATTTACATGATAATATGCGGTAGAACCAAAAATATGCAAAGAATCATAATCGATTGCGGGGTTTCCCCAGACCCATACCTCTAATGGAGTTTTTCCACCGATTGCGGATGATGGCAAACGATTAACAAGATGTTGAGCATATGTGATAGCCTCAGCCCAAAATTTTCTGTCTAACTCGGCATTAGACAAAGCATGCAACGAACTTTCTCCACAAGTGTCCTGTTCATACGCTCCGAAACTCCATTCTGCCGCGGTGTTTTTCGAGCGTGAAGTGCCGAACAATGCCACATTCTTGGCATACTTCTTGGAAAGGATCACTCTTGTATTCTCCCCTATTGTCAGTCCGGAGAACTTTGATCTTTCTTCCCATCTGGTTTTCAACTTGAGCTTTCCATTTCGGAAAAATCTCTAGCACTTCATCTTTCCTTTTCATGGTAAACACCCACACTCTTCCGGAAAAATCATCAATAAAAGTAACAAAATAGTGTCTACCTCCAAGAGATGGAGTCTTGGCAGGTCCCCACACGTCTGAGTGCACATAATCCAAAATACCCTTGGTATTATGAATGGCGGTGCCAAACTTTACTTCTTGTTTCCCCAAAACACAATGCTCACAAAATTCTAATTTGCAAGTCTTCGTACCTTTCAACAATCCTTGTTTTGTAAGAATCTGTAAGGATTTTTCACCAGAATGTCCCAAACGCATATGCCATAGTTTTGTTGCATCTTTATCCTTCGTTTTCCCTGGAAGTTGTTGCTGCCCCTGCTACCCCAACAACTGTACTACCTTGATAGTAATACAAGTTATTCTTTCTCACTCCCTTCAACATCACAAGTGCTCCAGATGTAGCTTTAAGAATTCCATCTCGTATCGTCACAACTAGACCTTTTGATTCTAAGGTCCCCAAAGAGATGAGATTCTTCTTCAAATTCGGAACGTACCGAACCTCCTTCAAAACTCTTGTGGATCCATCATGCGTCTTCAATTTGACTGAACCTATCCCAGTTGTTTTACATGTATTATCATTGCCCATGTAAACAACTCCACCATCGAGTTCTTCAAAGTCAAAGAACCACTCCCGGATAGGAGACATATGGTAGGTGCAGCCAGAATCCAAAATCCACTCGTCTTGATGCAATGTTGAAGGTGATGCAACTAGAGAAATATCGGACTCCACATCACTTTTGCAATCTGCAACATTTGCATCTTGCGGAGCCTTACCTCTCTTCTTCAACTTTGGACAGTCTTTCTTCCAGTGCCCTTTCTCATGACAGAAAGCACACTCATCTTTGGCAATTCTTCCTTGCGACTTAGATCTTCCTCTTCTCCCATTTGACTGGCTTTGACGGCCCCTTGCCACCAATGCTTCATCTGCTGCAACCGCTTTGGTTTTCATCTTATCCTGCTTTCTCAATTCATGACTATATAAAGCAGAACATACAGCATCTAAAGTTACATTCTCCTTCCCATGAAGTAACGTCGTTTCCAAATGTTCAAATTCATCGGGAAGAGATGATAATAACATCAAAGCCAAATCTTCATCATCAAATTTTACATCTAAATTTAACAAGTCCTACCAACTGATTAAATTTAGTAATGTGTTCATTCATAGTAGTACCCGATCGATAATCAAATCGGAACAGTCGTTTCTTCAAAAGGAGCTTATTCCGACCACTCTTTTTCGGAAATTTATCCTCCAAAGCCTTCCACAATTTGTATCTTTAGGTTTCATTTTTTTACACGATACTCTCTCTCTGGACAGGCACGATCGAATTGTTCCGCAAGCCAAACGATTACAGATACTCCAATCCTTATCTTCCACATATTCCGGTTTATCTTCTTTAATGGCAATATCGAGACCTTGTTGAAAAAGGGAGTCCAAAACTTCCCCTTGCCACATCCCGAAATGACCAGTACCGTCAAATATTTCTACCGCCAATTTCAAACTTGACATCGAAGTCCTCGACCATGTGGACGATGATGTCGACATCTTCGGTATTATATTTGATGTACTCTCGGTTGCCATGACAAATTTAAATAATATTCAATAATATTACAAGCAAACAAACCAAGGACGAACCTTCGGCTTTGATACCACTTGTTGGGAAATCGGGCAATTTCACTCTAAATTTGAACTAACGAATTTCACTGATTCAGTAATTCCCAGGAAAGACTACAAAGTAGTCTCCTAGACAGAATTACCTTTCTAAGCAAGTTCCCAGGAAAGGCTGGAGAGGACACACTGGTCCCACTTAAAACCCAATCTCCTAGACAGAACCTACTTACACAGTATATATTCGCAACCTAAAATACCCGACAAATAATATATTGAATATTAAACTACAACCGAAATATAACAACAATAAATGCGGACATAAATAAAAGAGATAAGGAAAGAACACACCCGGAATTTTGATAACGGAGTTTGGCGAAATGTGCCTAATCTCCGAGCACCACCAAAATAGCTGCCTTTTATTTATAGAGAGAAGATCTCAAATTTTTGGGATATAGGAATAGGAGGTGAGGGGCTCCTTTTATAAACCCCAACACCTCCCTCACTATTTTGTTTTACCGATGTGGGATGCCCAATTTTGGGCCAAAAGTCAACAAATCTCCACCTTGGCACAAAATCTGTTTTCCCACCAAATACAAATACAAATACAAAATCTTCTCAATCAAATAACAAAATAAAAAGCTTTTGCAGTGCCTCCAAATTTGCGCTGTCAAGCGCCAACTCAAATGTGCAAGATATTTACCAAGTCTAAACAATGTTCAAACTTGGCCCTTGTAACCACCTTGGTCAACATATCTGCAGGATTCTCCTCGGTCCGAATCTTCCGGAGAACAATCTCCTCTTCTTCAAGAATCTCCCGCACAAAGTGATAGCGAACATCAATATGCTTCGTCCGTGCATGAAAGACTTGATTCTTTGCTAGATGAATAGCACTCGACTGTCAGAATATACCTCAAGGTGTTTCGACCAACTCCCAAGTCTTCAAGCAACCCATGAAGCCAAATTGCCTCCTTCACAGCCTCTGTAATTGCCATATACTCTGCCTCTGTTGTAGACAAAGCCACCGGTTGATCGCAAGATAGACTTCCAACTAACTGGACCCTTAGCAAATGTGAACAAATAGCCAGTTGTTGATCGTCGCTTATCCAAATCACCTGCATAGTCGGAATCACAATATCCAACGATGCTCAAACCAAGTGATTCATCCCTCTCAAATATCAAGCCAATACCTACAGTATTTTGGATATACCGTAGAATCCATTTCACAGCTTGCCAATGACCCTTGCCCGGATCATGCATATACCTGCTTACAACACTAACGGCTTGTGAAATGTCCAACTTACAAAACCCAATTCACTTTACCAAGCAACTTTGAATCCTTCCGTGAGTCATATAGATTTCCTCCTTCAAATCACGTGTAGGAACGCGGTCTTTACATCAAGTTGAGCTAGCTCCAAATTCAACTGTGCTACCAAGGCCAACAATATTCTAATAGAGGAATGTTTAACAACTGGAGAAAATACCTCATTATAATCAACTCCCTCTTTCCGAGCGTAGCCTTTAACTACCAACCTTGCCTTGTAACGAACATCATTCTTTTCAGGAAATCCTTCTTTCTTTGCAAATACCCATTTGCATCCAATTGCCTTCTTTCCCTTCAGTAGTTGCGTCGGTTTCCACGTTTTGTTCTTCTGAAGAGATTGCATCTCTTCTTCCATTGCACCTTTCCATTTCTCATTTTCTGAACTCCGAGTAGCTTCGAAAAGGTGGATGGTACATCATCAACAACTGGAAGTGCATAAGCCACCATGTCCACAAATCGGGCAGGTTTCTTGATTTGTCGTTTGGGTCTTCCAATGACAATTGGCTCTCGTTGCTTGTTGAGGTTCTTGGGTTGGAACCTCTTCCTCATATTGCTCCTCTTCCGTGACAGGAACATCGTAAATTGTTGGGCTCACAATTACTTGGTCAAACTCCACCTGCTTCGGTGTATACTCCACCTGCTCCTTAGTATCATCAGCTGCTTCGGATTTACCTTATTCAACATGGCAGATTCATCAAAGGTAACATCCCTACTCACAATTATCTTCTTTGCATCTAGACACCACAAACGATATCCCTTCACTCTAGCATTAAAGCCCATAAAGAGAGCTTTCTTTGCTCTTGGATCCAATTTTGATTCATTTACATGATAATATGCAGTAGAACCAAAAATATGCAAAGAATCATAATCGATTGCGGGTTTTCCCAGACCATACCTCTAATGGAGTTTTTCACCCGATTGCGGATGATGGCAAACGATTAACAAGATGTTGAGCATATGTGATAGCCTCGGCCCAAAATTTTCTGTCTAACTCGGCGATTAGACAAAGATGCAACGAACTTTCTCCACAAGTGTCCTGTTCATACGCTCCGAAACTCCATTCTGCTGCGGTGTTTTTCGAACAGTGAAGTGCCGAACAATGCCACATTCTTGGCATACTTCTTGGAAAGGATCACTCTTGTATTCTCCCCTATTGTCAGTCCGGAGAACTTTGATCTTTCTTCCCATCTGGTTTTCAACTTGAGCTTTCCATTTCGGAAAAATCTCTAGCACTTCATCTTTCCTTTTCATGGTAAACACCCACACTCTTCCGGAAAAATCATCAATAAAAGTAACAAAATAGTGTCTACCTCCAAGAGATGGAGTCTTGGCAGGTCCCCACACGTCTGAGTGCACATAATCCAAAATACCCTTGGTATTATGAATGGCAGTGCCAAACTTTACTCGCTTCTGTTTTCCCAAAACACAATGCTCACAAAATTCTAATTTGCAAGTCTTCGTACCTTTCAACAATCCTTGTTTTGTAAGAATCTGTAAGGATTTTTCACCAAAGCATGTCCCAAACGCATATGCCATAGTTTTGTTGCATCTTTATCCTTCGTTTTACTGGAAGTTGTTGCTGCCCCTGCTACCCCAACAACTGTACTACCTTGATAGTAATACAAGTTATTCTTTCTCACTCCCTTCAACATCACAAGTGCTCCAGATGTAGCTTTAAGAATTCCATCTCGTATCGTCACAACTAGACCTTTTGATTCTAAGGTCCCCAAAGAGATGAGATTCTTCTTCAAATTCGGACGCATCAGAACCTCCTTCAAAACTCTTGTGGATCCATCATGCGTCTTCAATTTGACTGAACCTATCCCAGTTGTTTTACATGTATTATCATTGCCCATGTAAACAACTCCACCATCGAGTTCTTCAAAGTCAAAGAACCACTCCCGGATAGGAGACACATGGTAGGTGCGGCCGGGAATCCAAAATCCACTCGTCTTGATGCAATGTTGAAGGTGATGCAACTAGAGAAATATCGGACTCCACATCACTTTTGCAATCTGCAACATTTGCATCTTGCGGAGCCTTACCTCTCTTCTTCAACTTTGGGCAGTCTTTTCTTCCAGGCCCTTTCTCATGACAGAAAGCACACTCATCTTTGGCAATTCTTCCTTGCGACTTAGATCTTCCTCTTCTCCCATTTGACTGGCTTTGACGGCCCCTTGCCACCAATGCTTCATCTGCTGCAACCGCTTTGGTTTTCATCTTATCCTGCTTTCTCAATTCATGACTATATAAAGCGGAACATACAACATCTAAAGTTACATTCTCCTTCCCATGAAGTAACGTCGTTTCCAAATGTTCAAATTCATCGGGAAGAGATGATAATAACATCAAAGCCAAATCTTCATCATCAAATTTTACATCTAAATTTAACAAGTCTCGCAACCAACTTGATTAAATTTAGTAATGTGTTCATTCATAGTAGTACCCGATCGATAATCAAATCGGAACAGTCGTTTCTTCAAAAGGAGCTTATTCCGACCACTCTTTTTCGGAAATTTATCCTCCAAAGCCTTCCACAATTTGTATGCTGAAGTTTCATTTTTTACAGCATACTTCGCTCTCTGGACAGGCACGATCGAATTGTTCCGCAAGCCAAACGATTACAGATACTCCAATCCTTATCTTCCACATATTCCGGTTTATCTTCTTTAATGGCAATATCGAGACCTTGTTGAAAAAGGGAGTCCAAAACTTCCCCTTGCCACATCCCGAAATGACCAGATGACGTCCAAATATTTCTACCGCCGATTTCAAACTTGACATCGAAGTCCTCGACCATGTGGACGATGATGTCGACATCTTCGGTATTATATTTGATGTACTCTCGGTTGCCATGACAAATTTAAATAATATTCAATAATATTACAAGCAAACAAACCAAGGACGAACCTTCGGCTTTGATACCACTTGTTGGGAAATCGGGCAATTTCACTCTAAATTTGAACTAACGAATTTCACCGATTCAGTAATTCCCAGGAAAGACTACAAAGTAGTCTCCTAGACAGAATTACCTTTCTAAGCAAGTTCCCAGGAGAAAAGGCTGGAGAGGACACACCGGTCCCACTTAAAACCCAGTCTCCTAGACAGAACCTACTTACACAATATATATTCGCAACCTAAAATACCCGACAAATAATATATTGAATATTAAACTACAACCGAAATATAACAACAATAAATGCGGAAATAAATAAAAGAGATAAGGAAAGAACACACCCGGAATTTTGATAACGGAGTTTGGCGAAATGTGCCTAATCTCCGAGCACCACCAAAATAGCTGCCTTTTATTTATAGAGAGAAGATCTCAAATTTTTGGGATATAGGAATAGGAGGTGAGGGGCTCCTTTTATAAACCCCAACACCTCCCTCACTATTTTGTTTTACTGATGTGGGATGCCCAATTTTGGGCCAAAAGTCAACAGTTGATGGAGTACATGGAAAAGGAGGATTCAACTAGACTACCAGTTCTAGGGGGTGAAGCCATTTGTTCGGGCTCTAGGTGTGAAGCCTGCGATATATTAGCTTGGGTTTTGAACGAATAAAATTGGTGTAATAGCAGTAATTGGACCTTCGGGTGTAAGACTTTCGGATGATTGTCCTGGAGGTTGAGCTACAAAACTAGCACAATAGGTGTGTGTGGTGAAGGGAGTATTAGAGAAGGATAGGGGTGTTGAATCGAAGCTAAAGGGTCGGGTTGAATCGAAGCTAAAGGAGTACTTGCAAAAAGAGGATTCAACTATACTACCAAGACTAGGGGGTGCGTAGAAGGTGGATTCATCTGGACTACCAGGATTGGAGGATGTGTGGATGGTGGATTTGCATGAAAAGCCGATACATGGTGCTTGGAAGGAAGATTCAGTTGTGTGACTCGACCTAGTTGGTTTGTATGAGATGTAATTAACTGGTGGTTTCCTATTTTGGGATAGCGAGGAACATTAGTTAAAGAACCTTCTTTCTTATGTATTTGGAAGTAGCTTCATCATCAAATTTCTGAAGTTGTTAGGATTGTTTGATATGCAAATAGTCAGCAAAATAATCCAAATTATTCAAGACAATATCATACACATGTTTTTACCCGTGCTTTTTTGGTATTAGAGACCAACTATTTACTAAAGGTGTTGGAATCAACGTTGTGGTGGTTGTTTAGGCTATGATTGAAGAAGTTTAGGAACAAGGTAGCAGAGTGGTTATCATCTGTAGGGGCTATCCCTTGCTTTTCGATTCAAAAGAGGGATGTGAGCCAAAAAAGAGATGGTCGAGACCTATGGTGGCTTTGGAACACCAGACGTAGACTTGTTACAATTGAGCAAATTCATGATTTTGTGATTGACAAAATCTAAGTGGACGTTAATATGATGTAGCCTAACTAGTCTTGATCCTGTTCTCAGAGCTCTCTTTTTGTATAAATGGAAAACATGCCTCAATTATGATATCAAGGTCTTTTTATAGGTTTTGTTCTCGAATTGTAATCGTACTAGAATTCTATCTCTCAAGAATTCTATTTAATTATGAATAATTATTATATTATCATATACATAAATGAATAATAATTCCTTTTATACCCTTATATACCATGTGTAATACCTTGTTATTCAATAAATGACACTATTTTTACCTTATTCGTTTAGTTTTACGTACTTTTCATACTTATTCTTTAAGTTTTATTCCTTGGAGTGAAAATGTCCCGACTCATCTTCTTGCTACTCTTGGTTTATCTTTACCATCCTTTTTCATCATTATTTAAATTTTTTATCTATTATGTTGATAATTTAGGTAAATTTCATCCTTTCAATTTAATTGATGGTCAATTCTAGTCAAAAGTTATAAATAAAATTTTATTTTATTTTTTTATAAAAAAGGGAAAAATGTAAATTAATAATACAAAATATTTTACCTCTTTAATTTATTATTATTATAAAAATGTAAATAATTTTTTAATTTTTGATTTATTATAAATTTACTTTTTTGCCCCTTTAATTTATTATTATTATTATTTTTTAAATTTATAGGCTTTGACTAGAATGATGAAGTTTACCAAAAAAAATTATTAAGATAAGGAATTAAGTTGTATAAAAAATTTAAATAATGATGAATCAAAATTATATAAGTTAAGATATATATGAAACTTACCAAATTATTAAGATAAGGATGAAATAAAAAAAATTAAATAAAAATAAAAATCATAAAAATTATATATATTAAGACATTAAATTTGTCAATTTATCCATAAAAGTATTATACAACTTTTTAGGTAAATTTAAGAGAGGGGAAAAAAAAAAAAAAAACACCAATATGTGCCAACCATAAAAGAATTAGTGACAAATAAATTTCTATAATTAAAAGGTAACGACCAAATTTTTCAGAAAAAAAAAGGGAAATTCTTCATAGATAAATTATTAGTTTGTTAGATTATTAGTATTTAAAGTCAAATACTTGGATTAATTCAAATTCGAACTAAGTTGTGTTTATAGAGTTTAACTTCTATTTTGAGGAAGATTTCACCGTAAATGTTACATTATACTTACTTACCGCTTCAAAGTTCAAACTCGTGATTTAGTGTGTAACATTCAAATCCATGCAGGACAGCTATTGCTGTCTTCCTTCCCAGGACATTGACATTGTTCCATTTCCATGAGAAACATTATTAATCTCATGACAATGATGATCTTCCGCTACTGCTTCAGATTCATCATTAATAAGTTTTAATGTTTCTGCTTCAAACATCCTTTTTTTCTTCAAACGAGCACGTCGATTCTGGAACCAATTATACACATTGGGTTCAGCAATTTGGCCATGACGTGCCAACTCAATCGCAATCTCTTTAACCTTTTGTGGATTCGGTGTCCGAATCTCTTCTTCATCAAACACACGTTCAAGAATACGAAGTTGTTCTGTTGTCGGATTCCATCGCTGTCTCCGACTCAGCTGTTGTTTCTGCCCCATTAGAGAATACGACGTCGTTGTCCGGTGCAATTCTTCCAGATTATTGTGAGTCCTCATTCTATGCAACTCTTCTAGTTGTTCACAGATGGTGGAATAAGCGGCAATTTGCATGCGTAGGACTTCCATTTGCTCGTCTGTCATGATTACCTTATTATTATTATTCACAAACAATATTCCATTGTATTCTTGAATCTCTTCTTCCATGTTTTTTTTTTTTTAAAATATTTTTTGAACTGTTGTTGATAAATGGTTTATATACACAACTGAATATTTAATATATATCTTGAGAAAAAATCAACAATGGATTTTTAGTTCTATATTGGTAATGTGGAATCTTTAAGTTTTATGTATTCATTATTAACTGGAAAAAAAAAAGGTAAGAAAGGAAGATAAATCTTGATGAATATATGTTCTGATCACTGCGGATACTAAAAGATTTCAATCTTTTTGGAATATTTCAAAATATATATAATATATATATGATTTCCGTCCATGGAAAAATTAACTGGATAAAATTTTCTTCATTATTATTATTTTTGCTGTAATTTTGACTACTGACATAGTATTGGATAAATAATGAGCTTCTCTTCTTTTCTTTTCTTTTTTTTTAATAGAATTAATTAAAGTGTAGTTTTTTTTTTAAAGAAATTCTAACTTTCTAGTGTGTCTCGAATTAATGATAATGATCTGTAGGTCATAAGTGAGGTCCTTATCAAATGAACTACACATTCTTAACAATTAAAGTGTAGTTGAATTGATAAAATAGTCACTTATAGTTTAAGAAATTATAAATTCTAAACATATTAAAGGTGAAAATACCTCAAAATTATTTTTTGTTTAATATTTTTCAAACTTATTTATAAAAAGATAAATAATATTATAAAAACTAGCTAGCATCAACATTAATATTTAATAATTAAGATTAATAAAATATATGATTGTTTTAATATAATGTTAAAATGGTTAAGATTGTTGAGGGGTTTCTATACTAAGAAAATAGTCAACAGAAAATTTGACAATTATATATACCGAGTATGTTTGGACTCCGAGACTTTAAAAAATATTAAAAAGTCTAAGTGAAGACTACTCTTTGTTTTAAAAAAATTTTAATTTTTTTTTAATTTTTTTTTAAAATATAAATATTTTAAATATTTTAAGAAATATAAAATTTGACAATTACTCTTTGTTTTTTTTTTTTTTTTAAGCCCTTTCCGGATAGAGGCTAACTATTCTTCGAGAGTCTCTTATCCTCTTAAAATCTTCCTTTAGGAATCACATTCTTCCTTAAGAGCCTTGCTCTTTTGAGCAATATTACCCGGGTGAAGTCTCCATACGGGATATTCATTTATATCGTCCAGTCCTAGTTCAGCTCGGCGTTCTTTAAATTGAAATCCTCCGATTCCACACCAACGCAAACTCTCAGGACTCAACAAGTCACTAGACAAAAAAATATTTAGTCCGAGTGTCGGGGTTATCTCCTAATTCACTTCGGGCGAAGTCAAAAAACTTCCTATCGGACTCCGAGTACTTTGTTTTCTTTCCTACTGGTTTCCAAGCCTCTAACATCCCAACTAACGGACGAAAAGGAAAACCAGAAGTACTCTCTACACATACCCAGCTGCATATACCATGCACCTCGCTCAAATGTCTGCTTCAGCCAATTCTTCAAAAAGTCTCATGCTTGCTATGGAGAACAAGTTGGCGGTAGCAGAAAGCGAACTCTCTTCAACCAAGGACAAGCTTTCATCTATGAAAGAAGACTTAGATACTTCAAATGCGAAGTATCAATCTGTGGTGGATCAGCACCTCCAAATGTCTAACCAACTGAACTCCGCTAATGCCAGAATTAAGGAACTGGAATTGCGGGAAAAAGAAAAGGATTAAAAACATGTTGCTTGAGATTCAAGTCTTATCCGATCGAGTAGCATATTATAGATCAACTGCATACACTTCGCAGCTTATGGATGAGTTCCGATCTTCTCCCGACTTTCAAAAGATGGTTCCGACCCAAGCGTGTCCGTTTTTCGAACGAGGCTGTGCCCATGCTATCCGCAATCTTCATCACTTAGTTCCGGATAAACAATACCTCGCTCGGTTGTTTATTGGTTCTTTTGCGGATAAAGAATTTAGGAACGGTGCTGAGTTCGTTCCATATAATGAAGACGAGATGAGTGAAATAGAGATGATCGATGCTCGTCATAATAGTGAAGTGTGGGTACATCCTCCGAAGGTCACGCCAACTCTTTTTGACTTGAGTGAGGAGATTCCGAACACTGCTTATGCGGGAACATCTAATCCGGAAGATGTTCCATCCAGTTCAAATGTTGGCGAAGTCACAATAGCGCAACCCTCCGACATAGTGCAGCCTACGATGCGGTGCGGCCCTTCGATGCGGTGCGGTCCTCTAATGCAGTGCAACTCTCTGATGCTCCTTCGACTTAGTCGTAGAGATTTATCATAGGATAATTTTGTTTTTCCGTACTTCGATTTTTTTTTATGACAAGGATTGACTTTTTGTACTTCGATTTATCATTAATGAAAAATCTCTACTTAGTGACTTTTGTTTGTACTCCGATTTATCATTTCTTATGCACATAAGCAGTATCACAAACTTAAACAAATAATCAACATGGATTACTCTATTGACTATATTAATCAACACTGTATTACACAAAATACTTTTTAAGATGGTCTGAATGCCAAGGATTTGGAAGTAAAGTTCCATCCTCTTTTGCTAATCGAAACGTACCCGGTCTCACTTCGCTTTTCACTTGATATGGTCCCTCCCAATTAGGTGTTAGTTTATTCGCATCCAACTGATGTGTGGTGACTTCAATTTTTCTCAACACCCAATCACCTATGTGCAGTGGTCGTGAGACAACCTTTTTATCATGTGCGAACTTCATCTTTACTTTGTATGCTTCGGATCGGAGTCTAGAGGTTTTTCGTCACGCCCTCTTATCGGGATATGTGAACTTTATTCCGATTACAATTTTCCATAAAGGGCATAATTACATGTCCTTTCGTCTGCAGACAAAGAAAGAAAATTTGGTTTTGAAACCTAGCGTGAGTGATACGAAACATTACTCCAGTAGTATGTTATAGCAGTTCGGATATCATCATATGATTTCATCCGATCTGGAGGGCCACCGAAGAGGGTCTCTATAAACATAAGATGTTGACTCCGATTTTAAGTGAGAATCGACATTAGTGACTCCGATTTCGAGTGTGAGTCGACTTTACTAATGGATTCCGGGCGAAGTTCATTATGGGTTGACCCCGAGTCGGACACTACTAAATTGAAAGTCATAACTCGAAGGGTATATTATTGTTGTACGAATTACCTTATACTTCGCTGAAGATAGGCGAAGTATAGAAATGGGTAAATCTTCAAGATTATGGAAATTAATTACCGCTTGAAGTAAAATATCCGATTGGACCTTTATGAAAAGTGATGATGAAGATGACATATATTATTCCACTCAAGCATGAAGATGACAGATGTCACTCCATTCACTCTTTAAGATGACATGTGTATTAATGACACATAAAAGTTACCGTAATAGTAACTTGTGTTAATCACGGTTAAGTCAAGTCAAGTAAAATGAATGAGAGATATAAAAGGAGGAAAAAACAGGTATGAAAGGACTTATGCTTTTCTACTGAACTTTTTACACAAATTAATTCTCCACATTCCGACAAAATCTTCGGAGGGTCAATCGGAAATAAACCCCTTCCGGTCCGACTTTTGTGCAGGAACTTGTCCGGTCCGGCTCAATTGCGGTAAAATCAATACAGATAAGTCAATTTGAATCTTTTCCGTTTCAGTTGGTTCCGTTTCGGGAACGATTCAAATATTCCGTAAATTTTCCTTTTACCGTATATCACATTTATACGAAAATCATGGTATCAAAGACGCAAGAAAATGAAGGTCGGAAAGAAACAGATGCATGTAGGTATTCTCAACCTACTCAGCGTGCAGTATCCACTGGAAGGATACCCCTAGAACAGTCAGACTTGCGCGAGTATCTAAATGATAGAAGGATTCAAGATCAACAACCCTGAGGAGGTTCAACGTCTTCAACTTGAGATTGAAAATTTACAAAGGAAGCAAAATTTGATGAGTGACTGGTATAAACTACAGTAGGAAGGCTGCGCTTCTAGGAGAACATTTACCACCGCTGAAGATGAAAGAAGTAAATCATGAGCGAGCTAACACACATATCTCTCAACTGACTCCTAATGCAGCTTCACAGATCCAACCAACTCATTCTCAGGTACCGATTCAATCTAAACATGATATTTTGAATCTTGATATTCCTGTGCAAAGAAAAACTGCTAGACAACCAAGATCTCGAAGTGAAGTAGGAGAGTCGTCTCATCGTGCGAGACCCACACAAATAGAACACATGCAAGCACAAAGTCAATACTCGCCTCAACAAAAGAGAAGAAAATCGCCAGATCCTCCAACTCATTGCCAAAGGCAGATCACTCCGCCACGGAATAAGGAGAAATTGCCTTATGAATCAATTCGGCGACATGTTTCCGATAATCACAGGAGGCCATTTGAGATGGGTCCGTTCGTGCAATGGATTCGGGATATTCTACCCGACACAAACTTGAAATTACCTCGGTTTGTCTTGTATACGGGAAAAAGTATGCTGCAGGAACACATTTGTCGTTATAAATCAGCAATGGGATTAGTTACCAGTGATGAAGCTATACTATGTAAAGCATTTCCGAGTACTTTATCCGAGAAGGCGTTAACATGGTTTACTTCGTTGAAAGCAAATAGTATAGACTCATGGTATACGCTGGAAAAACTTTTTCTTGACAAGTTTAGCACAGCGGGTGAAATCCTAAAAACACGTGGTGATTTAACAAATGTGAAGTAGCGAGATGATGAACCATTGTTTGAATATGTTGAACGTTTCAAAAGGGTTTATGAAGAAATTGAAGGTTTGAGTCATGATACAGTACATTTGCTTGTTTTGAAGGCGGGTTGAAGTCTCATGCACTCAAAACGGAGTTTGGACTCCGCAAGCCGCAAACATTGGGAGAAATGTTCAGGACTGCAAAACATGTGGCCATGGCGATTGAGCAACCAGATAGACGTCCTTCAATTCAAAAAGAAATTGCAAGTGAAAGAAAAAACGAAGGACTTAAGCGGGAGGCCATGCGCGAAGTGACGAAAGGAATGGCTGAGAAGAATAGATCACCATATGTTCCAAGTCGACCGAGCTATGATAACAGGGGAAAAAATCAAATTCGGAGAACCGAAAGGCCATTCGGACTGAATATCCCGACAGAAAACTTGGTGGCAATACTTAAAGAGAAATACGGAGTGCGAGATCCTCCACCCCTCAATCCACAAACCGAAAATCTACGGGATAGAAGTAAGTATTGTGATTTTCATCGAACGCATGGACACAATACGAGAAAATTGCTTTCCATTGAAAAGAATCATTGAATCTTTGAAGAGGAGAGGATTGTTGAATGAATTCCTGAAAGATGGTACTCCGCCTTCGTCGAGTCCAGAGGAAAAGAAAAGGTCATAGAGGTTATTTTTGATGAGACACCATCAATAACCAAGTTGAAATGACAAATTCATATGTTGAAAGAAACTTGGATAACCCCCGAGTATGAGTTAAGAGAACCCGCTATCACTTTTTCTCGAGCGGAGCTATATCCCCGATTATGAACGAAATCTCAACCCTGTGATATTGGACATTGTAATCACGCGCCCGAATTGGGAAGTGTATTTAGTTAAAAGGGTTTTGATTGATACAGGGGCAGCCATCAATGTCTTGTATTATCACCGCTTTAAAGAGATGGGTCCGAGTGATCATTGTTTGGCACCGACTTCGTCAAGACTTGAAGGATTTACTACACATAAAATACATACAAATGGTTTAGTTACTCTAAATGTCGGACTTGGAATTTGGCCGGCATGTCGTTCGTAAATGATTCAATTTTTGTGTAGATATTCCTTCAAATTATAATGCAATACTTGGAGTTCCGGCACAAGCGACGTTCGGTATGGTGATATCAATTCCACACCAACGTGTTAAATTTCCTACTCCTGCAGGTATTGGCATTTTAACTTCAAATCCTCGGTGTGTTTTGGATCACATGTTAAAAAGAAAACGAGCCTCTAAGGAAGTTGAAGAGGGTCCTTCAAGACGTTGTTTTACAACTCATCCGGAGGAAGATTCAAGTCAAGTGATACAAGAGTATGAAGAAGTGGTGATTAATCCTACTCACCCGGAGCAGCGAGTGAAAATTGGAAAAGGAGTCTCTAGCGAAGAAATGAAGCAGTTAAAGGAATTTTTGATCAATCATAAGGACAACTTCGCTTGGGGTCCAGAAGATATGCCTGGTCTTGATCGGAGTGTAGCTGAACATTAGCTAAACCTTAATCCAAGCATATACTCCAATTCAACAAAAGCAGCGACATTTTAAGGATGAAAAAGAAAAGGCGACAAAAGAAGAAATAAGGAAACTTCTCCGAGCAGGATTCATACGAGAAGTGGAATATCCAACTTGGTTGGCCAATGTAGTTTTGGTCAAGAAAGCAAATGGGAAGTGGAGGTTGTGTGTGGATTTCACCGATTTAAATAAAGCTTGTCCTAAAGATTGTTACCCACTTCCCAAAATTGATAAATTGGTGGATTCCACATCAAGATATGAAATGTTGAGTTTCTTGGATGCCTTTTCAGGATACCATCAAATCAAAATGTGTACTCAAGACCAAGTCCATACCTCGTTCCGAGCAGCTGGAAAATTATTTTGTTATAACGTGATGCCTTTTGGACTAAAAAATGCAGGTGCAACATATCAACGTATGATGGATAAAGTATTCCGTGAACAAATGGGAAGAAATGTGGAAGTCTATGTAGATGATATGGTAGTAAAAACCTCAAAGGGAAAATCACACATTGATGACTTAGCTGAAACTTTTGGTACATTGACCAAGTATCGGTTAAAGTTAAATCCTGTGAAGTGCACTTTCGGAGTGCGAGCTGGTAAATTTTTAGGTTTTATGATGACAGAAAGAGGAATTGAAGTAAATCCGGAAAAGATATCGGCTCTTTTGGCAATACAAGATCCTCATTGTATTAAGGATGTTCAGAGGCTTAATGGATGTATAGCCTCTCTTGGGAGATTTATCTCGAAGTCAGCTGAACGATCACTTCCTTTCTTTCGAACTCCGAAACAAGCATCAAAATCCTTTGTTTGGACTGAAGAATGCCGTCAAGAATGGGCAAAGTTAAAAGAGTACTTGCAACACCCACCTCTTTTGAGTTCTCCTATCGTTGGGGAAATTTTGTACTTGTACTTGGCTGCTAGTCATCGGTTGTAGCTTCAGTATTAGTTAGAGAAGTTGACAACAAGCAACTTCCGGTGTACTATGTAAGCAAGGTTTTGAACGGGCCAGAAACCCGTTATGTTAATATAGAAAAATTAGCTTACTCTTTGGTTGTTGCGGCGCGTAAATTACGCATTTATTTTGAATCACATCCTATAATTGTTTACACAAATTCGCCACTAAAGCAAATTTATCAAAAACTTGATCAATCCGGAAGAATGCTTAAGTGGTCGATTGAGCTTTGTGGATATGATATCCAATTTAAGCCTCGTACTTCGATTAAAGCCCAAGCTTTGGCCGATTTTCTAGCCGAAACCTCGTTTTCTGAAGATGAGGGCTTGGCTTTAGTTCCATATAAAGAGCCCATTTCAGAATATCCCCAAAGCTGGTTCATGAAGGTAGATGGATCGGTAAACCAAAACGGAGTCGGTGTCGGAATGGTCCTGGATTCACCGAGCAAAACTTTTCATGAATGTCGAAGTATACGCTTGAAATTTTCAATTTCAAACAATCAAGCTGAATATGAGGCATTATTACTTGGAATGACTTGGGCAGTGGAAGTCGGCATTCAATCTTTACACGTATCCAGTGATTCACAAGTCGTAGTACGGCAGGTCAATGCAGAATATGCTGCCATTTCTGAAAATTTAAAGCCCTACTTCGCCTATGCCAATCAATTGAAGAAAAGTTTTGTATTCTTTGAACTTGATAAAATTGACCGTGCACAAAATCACGAAGCAGATCATTTATCACGGATTGCCTCCAATGATATGTCGAATGATTTACATATTCACATGGAAGTATATACTACTTCTATCCTCCAACAAGTCATGGTTGTGCTAAATAATTCCACTCAATCGCAATCTTGGATTGATGAAATACGAGATTACCTTGAACACAATATTTTACCACAAAGTCCAAATGAAGCAAAATCAATACGACAGCGGAGTGCTCGTTATGTGATACATGACAATTTGTTATATCGTAGATCATTGTCAAAACCCTTACTTCGCTGTATCCCTCCATCATTGGTACAATCGGTGTTAGAGGAAGTACACGAAGGAGTTTGTGGAGGACATCCTGGAGCTCGTGCACTTGCAGATCGAATAATTCATCAAGGATTTTATTGGCCAACTCTCAAGAAAGACGCACAAGACTACGTTCGGAAGTGTCATAGTTGTCAAATTTTTGGCAATATACCTCGACTTCCCTCAATACAACAAACACCTGTGACATTAACATGGCTATTCGATATGTGGGGCATGGATTTAATGGGAAAGTTCCCTAAGTCAAAAAGTGGATTCGACTACATGGTAGTCGCAGTTGATTATTTTTCTAAGTGGATTGAGGCCAAACCGTTAGTAAATCCAACTGAAGAAAATGTGTTGAACTTTTTTCATGACTCCATATTATGTCGATTCGGAGTACCAAGAGCTGTTGTCACTGACCATGGAACTTAATTTTCAAGAAAATTCTCAACCGAATGTGAACGATTACACATAAAGCACTGGAAATCGCGTAGGAGCTCATCCTCAAGGTAATGGACAAGCGGAAGCTGCAAATAAATTAATCATGTAAGCTCCGAAAAAGAACCTCGAGGGATTATCTAAGAAATGGGTAGATGAATTACATTCTGTATTATGGTCAGTACGTACTTCGACTCGAGGACCTACGGGAGAAACGCCATATGCGTTGGTCTACGGATCGGAAGCGGTTGCACCAGCTGAACTGGCACTCCCCACATATCGTATCTCACATTTTGATAGTCAAGACAATGAGGTATCTCAGTTACGTGACTTAGATTTGTTGGATGAAAGACGAAAAACCTCTAGACTCCGATCCGAAGCATACAAAGTAAAGATGAAGTCCGCACATGATAAAAAGGTTGTCTCACGACCACTGCACATAGGTGATTGGGTGTTGAGAAAAATTGAAGTCACCACACATCAGTTGGATGCGAATAAACTAACATCTAATTGGGAGGGACCATATCAAGTGAAAAGCGAAGTGAGACCAGGTACGTTTCGATTAGCAAAAGAGGATGGAACTTTACTTCCAAATCCTTGGCATTCGGACCATCAAAAAAAAGTATTTTGTGTAATACAGTGTTGATTAATATAGTCAATAGAGTAATCCCTGTTGATTATTTTTTTAAGTTTGTGATACTGCTTATGTGCATAAGAAATGATAAATCGGAGTACAAACAAAAGTCACTAAGTAGAGATTTTTCATTAATGATAAATCGAAGTACAAAAAGTCAATCCTTGTCATAAAAAAAAAAAAAAAAAAAAAAGTACGGAAAAACAAAATTATCCTATGATAAATCTCTACGACTAAGTCGAAGGAGCATCGGAGAGTTGCACTGCATTAGAGGACCGCACCGCATCAGAAGGCTGCACCGCATCAGTAGGCTGCACTATGTTAGAGGGTTGCACTATTGTGACTTCGCCAACATTTGAACTGGATGGAACATCTTCCGGATTAGATGTTCCCGCATAAGCGGTGTTCAGAATCTCCTCACTCAAGTCAAAAAGAGTTGGCGTGACCTTCGGAGGATGTACCTACACTTCACTATTATGACGAGCATCGATCATCTCTATTTCACTCATCTTGTCTTCATTATATGGAACGAACTCAGCACCGTTCCTAAATTCTTTATCCGCAAAAAAACCAATAAACAACCGAGCGAGGTATTGTTTATCCGGAACTAAGAGATGAAGATTGCAGATAGCATGGGCACAACCTCGTTCGAAAAACGGACACGCTTGGGTCGGAACCATCTTTTGAAAGTCGGGAGAAGATCGGAAGTCATCCATAAGCTACGAAGTGTATGCAGTTGATCTATAATATGCTACTCGATCGGATAAGACTTGAATCTCAGCAACATGTTTTTTATCCTTTTCTTTTTCCCGCAATTCTAGTTCCTTAATTCTGGCATTAGCGGAGTTCAGTTGGTTAGACATTTGGAGGTGCTGATCCACCACAGATTGATACTTCGCATTTGAAGTATCTAAGTCTTCTTTCATAGATGAAAGCTTGTCCTTGGTTGAAGAGAGTTCGCTTTCTGCTATCGCCAACTTGTTCTCCATAGCAAGCATGAGACTTTTTGAAGAATCGGCTGAAGCAGACATTTGAGCGAGGTGCATGGTATATGCAGCTACCTATAAAACAAGTGAAAGGTATGTCACAAGTGAGATAAAGTATAAATATTAAAATATAAAGATTAAGTGTAAGTAAATACTGGGAAAGACAGGAACCCGGGAGTCCCACTGTGTCATCTGTGTTCATGGAGTAGATACTTTTATAAGTATCAGTATCCATACATCTCCTTAATGGCCCAATGCCCAAGAAACGACCAACTTCGGGAGAAGACAGTTTGAGTCATGTTAAGACAGGAGCAGATTGGTGAATTTCGCGGCCAAGGGCATACAGTCCGTTATTACCAGTGGGGAGTTTGAATCCAGGTTGAAGCCAAGAAGCTTCTTTCCTTTTGAGATGGCTAGACTCCCCCCGGGAATGGCTCGATTCCGAGTTGCGGACAACAATCTCAGTATTACTTCGACTCCGTTTTGAAGTCGGAGCCCGAGTAGAAGAATTTTTCTCCAAAGTCCTCTTCTTTGGAGATTTCTTTTGCTGAGCCGGCACTTCGAGTGCGGCCCCAGAATCTTCGGAGTCGTCCACTTCGACAACAACACCTTTTACACTAGCCTTTGGTGGGTTCAGAGTGATTTTCTCCAAAGTCTTTGATCCGGCAGCTTGAAGAGATCTCCTTATTGAAGTAAAATCCATATCCGAAAATACAGAGCAAGGTAATGAGTAAAAATAGTAGAATAGAAGAGTAAGGAAAAGGATTCTCAAAAATAAGTGTAACAAGTATACCCTCATCAGTCCGACATCCCGCAGAAGTTGCGGTAGAACATATACTACACTCATCAAAAAATACTCTACCCGGGTGAAGTCTCCATACGGGATATTCATTTATATCGTCCAGTCCTAGTTCAGCTCGGCGTTCTTTAAATTGAAATCCTCCGATTCCACACCAACGCAAACTCTCAGGACTCAACAAGTCACTAGACAAAAAATATTTAGTCCGAGTGTCGGGGTTATCTCCTAATTCACTTCGGACGAAGTCAAAAAACTTCCTATCGGACTCCGAGTACTTTGTTTTCTTTCCTACTAGTTTCCAAGCCTCTAACATCCCAACTAACAGACGAAAAGGAAAACCAGAAGTACTCTCTACACATACCCATCTTTCCCTCCAATCGGGAAGTTTGCTGGGGGGGAATCAAAAAGAGTTACTACGTTAGAGCGAGGTCTGACAGATAGGGTTCTTTTGTTCATACGGAGTGTGGAAAAGAAAGTCCGCAAAATCAACTCGGACATTTCAGCCCCTACCCGTCTACACAACACAATAAAACACAGAATTCAGCGAACTATATTTGGATGGATATGAGCTGGTTGGGAATTTACCAATAATAAAAAATCGACAAAGGCAAGGTCAAGAGGAAATCGAAGTCCATACATAAAATGGGCTAAAGGAACTGGGATAGAGTAGTTGGTCATCGACAAGACTACAGCTGGAGCAGTAATCTTATATTTACTCTCATCCACTAAACCCCGGATACAATTAACCTCAAGGCTCTCAATCATATTATTTTTTAGTACAAAGTCACTTGAAAAAAGTTCCGAATCACCCCGTTTTTGTTTTTCCGGGATATCCTTAATGGATATACCTGTCGAGGTAACACCAGCATAAATAATCTTAGAAGATGAAGGAATAGAAGGAATCGCGATGGGAATGGTTAGCCCTTCGAAAGAAGAAAGTGCAGAAGAAGAAACTCGAACAGCTACGGGAATAGAGGAAGAGGGAAGCGAAGTAAGTGGAGTGGCAGTGGGAATTGTAACAACAGATGAGATGATCTCATCATTAGAAGACTCCCTAGTTCCAACATCCTTGTCACTTGCCGAAGCCTCCGAAGTGCTCGGAGACTCATCAGAGCCGAGTTCCTCCACTTCGGTAAGAGGCATAGAAGGAGGGTTATCCTCGGACTTCGACATTGTAGCCTGTGACAAATAAGGACCTTGGGTAAGTCTTACAAATTTTTTGATTATATCTTTATTATCTATGTCTATCATGTTAAAACCCCGTGTTCTACACTTACCCACTCAATCCTCCACCCACCTATTATATCTTCCACTTCGATAATCACACTCAAACAAAAAGAGCCCTAGAAATTCAGTCTGTAAAAACGGATTGAATAACCAAAATCCCTAAAATCAATCGAAGATGAATTCCAATCTCATCACATCTTAAACATTCTATTCCCTATCTATAACCATAAAACCCAAAAACAAAAAAACACTCGAACAACAGTAGCAAAAATAAAGTAGAAACAAATAAACCAGAATAAAAAAAAAAGAGGAAATAAAGCTATACCGGTAAATGAAGAGGAACAATCGGAGCAGAAGCGATAAACGATGGAGGAGTGAAAGCAAAATCAATGGTTATTTTTCTTCAGTAGTGTGAAGAATTGCCAGAATCCAGTGAGAGCTCAAAAATGGTGAAGAAAAGAGAATGAAAGAAGAAAGGGGGATATTTATAAGAGACAAAACCCTAGGTTCTCTCTTCCTTTCCCTTAAAAAATATATACATACGGAAAGAATATATGTATATCAAGTGCACTTTGACGGCTAAATGAATGAAATCATAAAGTCACGCCCTCTTATCGGGATATGTGAACTTTATTCCGATTACAATTTTCCATAAAGGGCATAATTACATGTCCTTTCGTCTGCAGACAAAGAAAGACAATTTGGTTTTGAAACCTAGCGTGAGTGATACGAAACATTACTCCAAGTAGTATGTTATAGCAGTTCGGATATCATCATATGATTTCATCCGATCTGGAGGGCCACTGAAGAGGGTCTCTATAAACATAAGATGTTTACTCCGATTTTAAGTGAGAATCGACATTAGTGACTCCGATTTCCAGTGTGAGTCGACTTTACTAATGGATTCCGGGCGAAGTTCATTATGGGTTGACCCCGAGTCGGACACTACTAAATTGAAAGTCATAACTCGAAGGGTATATTATTGCTGTACGAATTACCTTATACTTCGCTGAAGATAGGCGAAGTATAGAAATGGGTAAATCTTCAAGATTATGGAAATTAATTACCGCTTGAAGTAAAATATCCGATTGGACCTTTATGAAAAGTGATGATGAAGATGACAGATATTATTCCACTCAAGCATGAAGATGACAAATGTCACTCCATTCACTCTTTAAGATGACATGTGTATTAATGACACATAAAAGTTACCGTAATAGTAACTTGTGTTAATCACGGTTAAGTCAAGTCAAGTAAAATGAATGAGAGATATAAAAGGAGGAAAAAACAGGTATGAAAGGACTTATGCTTTTCTACCTGAACTTTTTACACAAATTAATTCTCCACATTCCGACAAAATCTTCGGAGGGTCAATCGGAAATACACCCCTTCCGGTCTGACTTTTGTGCAGGAACTTGTCCGGTCCGGCTCAATTGCGGTTAAATCAATACAGATAAGTCAATTTGAATCTTTTGACTTTCAAAAGATGGTTCCGATCCAAGCGTGTCCATTTTTCGAACGAGGCTGTGCCCATGCTATCCGTAATCTTCATCACTTAGTTCCGGATAAACAATACCTCGCTCGGTTGTTTATTGGTTCTTTTGCGGATAAAGAATTTAGGAACGGTGTTGAGTTCGTTCCATATAATGAAGACGAGATGAGTGAAATAGAGATGATCGATGCTCGTCATAATAGTGAAGTGTGGGTACATCCTCCGAAGGTCACGCCAACTCTTTTTGACTTGAGTGAGGAGATTCCGAACACTGCTTATGCGGGAACATCTAATCCGGAAGATGTTCCATCCAATTCAAATGTTGGCGAAGTCACAATAGCGCAACCCTCCGACATAGTGCAGCCTACCGATGCGGTGCAGCCTTCCGATGCGGTGCAGTCCTCTAATGCGGTGCAACTCTCTGATGCTCCTTCGACTTAGTCGTAGAGATTTATCATAGGATAATTTTGTTTTTCCGTACTTTGTTTTTTTTTTTTTTTTTTTTTATGACAAGGATTGACTTTTTGTACTTCGATTTATCATTAATGAAAAATCTCTACTTAGTGACTTTTGTTTGTACTCCGATTTATCATTTCTTATGCACATAAGCAGTATCACAAACTTAAACAAATAATCAACAGGGATAACTCTATTGACTATATTAATCAACACTGTATTACACAAAATACTTTTTAAGATGGTCCGAATGCCAAGGATTTGGAAGTAAAGTTCCATCCTCTTTTGCTAATCGAAACGTACCCGGTCTCACTTCGCTTTTCACTTGATATGGTCCCTCCCAATTAGGTGTTAGTTTATTCGCATCCAACTGATGTGTGGTGACTTCATTTTTTCTCAACACCCAATCACCTATGTGCAGTGGTCGTGAGACAACCTTTTTATCATGTGCGGACTTCATCTTTACTTTGTATGCTTCGGATCGGAGTCTAGAGGTTTTTCGTCTTTCATCCAACAAATCTAAGTCACGTAACCGAGATATCTCATTGTCTTGACTATCAAAATGTGAGATACGATATGTGGGGAGTGCTAGTTCAGCTGGTGCAACTGCTTCCGATCCGTAGACCAACGCATATGGCATTTCTCCAGTAGGTCCTCGAGTCGAAGTACGTACCGACCATAATACAGAATGTAATTCATCTACCCATTTCTTAGATAATCCCTCGAGGTTCTTTTTCGGAGCTTGCATGATTAATTTATTTGCAGCTTCTGCTTGTCCATTACCTTGAGGATGAGCTACTGACGATTTCCAGTGCTTTATGTGTAATCGTTCACATTCGGTTGAGAACTTTCTTGAAAATTGAGTTCCATGGTCAGTGACAACAGCTCTTGGTACTCCGAATCGACATAATATGGAGTCATGAAAAAAGTTCCACACATTTTCTTCAGTTGGATTTACTAGTGGTTTGGCCTCAATCCACTTAGAAAAATAATCAACTGCGACTACCATGTACTCGAATCCACTTTTTGATTTAGGGAACTTTCCCATTAAATCCATGCCCCACATATCGAATGGCCATGTTAATGTCACAGGTGTTTGTTGTATTGAGGGAAGTCGAGGTATATTGCCAAAAATTTGACAACTTCGACACTTCCGAACGTAGTCTTGTGCGTCCTTCTTGAGAGTTGGCCAATAAAATCCTTGATGAATTATTCGATCTGCAAGTGCACGAGCTCCAGGATGCCCTCCACAAACTCCTTCGTGTACTTCCTCTAACAAATTGTCCAAATCTCGGGGAACACGAAGTAATAGCTTTGAAAATGATCTACGATATAACAAATTGTCGTGTATTACATAACGAGCACTTCGCTGTCGTATTGTTTTTGCTTCACTTGGATTTTGTGGTAAAACATTGTGTTCAAGGTAATCTCTTATTTCATCAATCCAAGATTGCGATTGAGTGGAGTTATTTAGCACAACCATGACTTGTTGGAGGATAGAAGTAGTATATACTTCCACGTGAATATGTAAATCATTCGATATATCATTGGAGGCAATCCGTGATAAATGATCTGGCTTCGTGATTTTGTGCACGATCAATTTTATCAAGTTCAAAGAATACAAAACTTTTCTTCAATTGGTTGGCATAGGCGAAGTAGGGCTTTAAATTTTCGGAAATGACAGCATATTCTGCATTGACCTGCCGTACTACGACTTGTGAATCACTGGATACGTGTAAAGATTGAATGCCGACTTCCACTGCCCAAGTCATTCCAAGTAATAATGCCTCATATTCCGCTTGATTGTTTGAAATTGAAAATTTCAAGCGTCTACTTCGACATTCGTGAAAAGTTTTACTCGGTGAATCCATGACCATTCCGACACCGACTCCGTTTTGGTTTATCGATCCATCTACCTTCATGAACCAGCTTTGGGGATATTCTGAAATGGGCTCTTTATATGGAACTAAAGCCAAGCCCTCATCTTCAGAAAACGAGGTTTCGGCTAGAAAATCGGCCAAAGCTTGGGCTTTAATCGAAGTACGAGGCTTAAATTTGATATCATATCCACAAAGCTCAATCGACCACTTAAGCATTCTTCCAGATTGATCAAGTTTTTGATAAATTTGCTTTAGTGGCGAATTTGTGTAAACAATTATAGGATGTGATTCAAAATAAATGCGTAATTTACGCGCCGCAACAACCAAAGAGTAAGCTAATTTTTCTATATTAACATAACGGGTTTCTGGCCCGTTCAAAACCTTGCTTACATAGTACACCGGAAGTTGCTTGTTGTCAACTTCTCTAACTAATACTGAAGCTACAGTCTGATGACTAGCAGCCAAGTACAAGTACAAAATTTCCCCAACGATAGGAGAACTCAAAAGAGGTGGGTGTTGCAAGTACTCTTTTAACTTTGCCCATTCTTGACGACATTCTTCAGTCCAAACAAAGGATTTTGATGCTTGTTTCGGAGTTCGAAAGAAAGGAAGTGATCGTTCAGCTGACTTCGAGATAAATCTTCCAAGAGAGGCTATACATCCATTAAGCCTCTGAACATCCTTAATACAACGGGGTTCTTGTATTGCCAAAAGAGCCGATATCTTTTCCGGATTTACTTCAATTCCTCTTTCTGTCATCATAAAACCCTAAAATTTTACCGGACTCGCACTCCGAAAGTGCACTTCACAGGATTTAACTTTAACCGATACTTGGTCAATGTACCAAAAGTTTCAGCTAAGTCATCAATGTGTGATTTTCCCTTTGAGGTTTTTACTACCATATCATCTACATAGACTTCCACATTTCTTCCCATTTGTTCACGGAATACTTTATCCATCATACGTTGATATGTTGCACCTGCATTTTTGAGTCCAAAAGGCATCACGTTATAACAAAATAATTTTCCAGCTGCTCGGAATGAGGTATGGACTTGGTCTTGAGTACACATTTTGATTTGATGGTATCCTGAAAAGGCGTCCAAGAAACTCAACATTTCATATCCTGACGTGGAATCTACCAATTTTTCAATTTTGGGAAGTGGGTAACAATCTTTAGGACAAGCTTTGTTTAAATCGGTGAAGACCACACACAATCTCCACTTCCCATTTGCTTTCTTGACCAAAACTACATTGGCCAACCAAGTTGGATATTCAACTTCTCGTATGAATCCTGCTCGGAGAGGTTTCCTTATTTCTTCTTTTGCCGCCTTTTATTTTTCATCCTTAAAATGTCGCTGCTTTTGTTGAATTGGAGTATATGCTTGGATTAAGGTTTAGCTTATGTTCGGTTACACTTCGATCAAGACCAGACATATCTTCCGGACCCCAAGCGAAGTTGTCCTTATGATTGATCAAAAATTCCTTTAACTGCTTCATTTCTTCGCTAGGGACTCCTTTTCCAATTTTCACTCGCTGCTCCGGGTGAGTAGGATTAATCATCACTTCTTCATACTCTTGTATCACTTGACTTGAATCTTTCTCCAGATGAGTTGTAAGACAATGTCTTGAAGGACCCTCTTCAACTTCCTTAGAAGCTCGTTTTCTTTTTAACATGTGATCCAAAACACACCGAGGATTTGAAGTTAAAATGCCAATACCTGCAGGAGTAGGAAATTTAACACGTTGGTGTGGAATTGATATCACCATACCGAACGTCGCTTGTGCCGGAACTCCAAGTATTGCATTGTAATTTGAAGGAATATCTACACAGTAAAATTGAATCATTTCTGAACGACATGCCGGCCAAATTCCAAGTCCGACATTTAGAGTAACTAAACCCTTTGTATGTATTTTATGTGTAGTAAATCCTTCAAGTCTTGACGAAGTCGGTGCCAAACAATGATCACTCAGACCCATCTCTTTAAAGAAATGATAATACAAGACATTGATGGCTGCCCCGTCATCAATCAAAACCCCTTTTAACTAGATACACTTCCCAATTCGGGCGAGTGATTACAATGTCCAATATCACAGGGTTGAGATTTCGTTCATAATCGGGGTATAGCTCCGCTCGAGAAAAAGTGATAGCGGGCTCTCTTAACTCATACTCGGGGGTTATCCAAGTTCCTTTCAACATATGAATTTG
The DNA here is from genome assembly GCA_025388415.1 of Cynanchum wilfordii. Taxonomy (NCBI): domain Eukaryota; kingdom Viridiplantae; phylum Streptophyta; class Magnoliopsida; order Gentianales; family Apocynaceae; genus Cynanchum; species Cynanchum wilfordii. The sequence goes on along the minus strand of JAHSUH010000808.1, from coordinate 58,585 downwards.
CCCTTTCAACTTGGTTATTAATGGTGTTTCATCAAAAATAACCTCTATGACCTTTTCTTTTCCTCTGGACTCCGACAAAGGCGGAGTACCATCTTTCAGAAATTCATTCAACAATCCTCTCCTCTTCAAAGATTCAATGATTCGTTTCAATGGAAAGCAATTTTCTGTATTGTGTCCATGTGTTCTATGAAAATCACAATACTTACTCCTATCCCGTAGATTTTCGGTTTGTGGATTGAGGGGGAGGAGGATCTCGCACTCCGTATTTCTCTTTAAGTATCGCCACCAAGTTTTCTGCCGGGATATTCGGTCCGAATGGCCTTTCGGTTCTCCGAATTCGATTTTTTCCTCTGTTATCATAGCTCGGTCGACTTGGAACATATGGTGATCTATTCTTCTCAGCCATTCCTTTCGTCACTTCGCGCATGGCCTCCCGCTTGAGTCCTTCGTTTTTTCTTTCACTTGCAATTTCTTTTTGAATTGAATGACGTCTATCTAGTTGCTCAATCGCCATGGCCACATGTTTTGCGGTCCTGAACATTTCTCCCAATGTTTGCGGCTTTCGGAGTCCAAACTCCGTTTTGAGTGCATGAGACTTCAACCTGCCTTCAAAACAAGCAAGTACTGTATCATGACTCAAACCTTCAATTTCTTCATAAACCCTTTTGAAACGTTCAACATATTCAAACAATGGTTCATCATCTCGCTGCTTCACATTTGTTAAATCACCACGTGTTTTTGGGATTTCACCCGCTGTGCTAAACTTGTCAAGAAAAAGTTTTTCCAGCGTATACCATGAGTCTATACTATTTGCTTTCAACGAAGTAAACCATGTTAACGCCTTCTCGGATAAAGTACTCGGAAATGCTTTACATAGTATAGCTTCATCACCGGTAACTAATCCCATTGCTGATTTATAACGACAAATGTGTTCCTGCGGCTTACTTTTTCCCGTATACAAGACAAACTGAGGTAATTTCAAGTTTGTGTCGGGTAGAATATCCCCGAATCCATTGCCGAACGGACCCATCTCAAATGGCCTCCTGTGATTATCGGAAACATGTCGCCGAATTGATTCATAAGGCAATTTCTCCTTATTCCGTGGCGGAGTGATCTGCCTTTGGCGATGAGTTGGAGGATCCGGCGATTTTCTTCTCTTTTGTTGAGGCGAGTATTGACTTTGTGCTCGCCTGTGTTCTATTTGTGTGGGTCTCGCACGATGAGACGACTCTCCTACTTCACTTCGAGGTCTTGGTTGTCTAGTAGTTTTTCTTTGCACAGGAATATCAAGATTCAAAATATCATGTTTAGATTGAATCGGTACCTGAGAATGAGTTGGTTGGATCTGTGAAGCTGCATTAGGAGTCGGTTGAGAGATATGTGTGTTAGCTCCTGAAACGGAAAAGATTCAGATTGACTTATCTGTATTGATTTTACCGCACTTGAGCCGGACCGGACAAGTTCCTGCACAAAAGTCGGACCGGAAGGGGTGTATTTCCGATTGACCCTCCGAAGATTTTGTCAGAATGTGGAGAATTAATTTGTGTAAAAAGTTCAGTAGAAAAGCATAAGTCCTTTCATACCTGTTTTTTCCTCCGTTTATATCCGAAGATTGCGGGTAGCATGGGCACAGCCTCGTTCGAAAAACGGACACGCTTGGGTCGGAACCATCTTTTGAAAGTCGGGAGAAGATCGGAACTCATCCATAAGCTGCGAAGTGTATGCAGTTGATCTATAATATGCTACTCGATCAAATAAGACTTGAATCTCAGCATCATGTTTTTTATCCTTTTCTTTATCCCGCAATTCCAGTTCCTTAATTCCGGCATTAGTGGAGTTCAGTTGGTTAGACATTTGGAGGTGCTGATCCACCACAGATTGATACTTCGCATTTGAAGTATCTAAGTCTTCTTTCATAGATGAAAGCTTGTCCTTGGTTGAAGAGAGTTCGCTTTCTGCTACCGCCAACTTGTTCTCCATAGCAAGCATAAGACTTTTTGAAGAATTGGCTGAAGCAGACATTTGATCGAGGTGCATGGTATATGCAGCTACCTATAAAACAAGTGAAAGGTATGTCACAAGTGAGATAAAGTATAAATATTAAAATATAAAGATTAAGTGTAAGTAAATACCTAGGAAAGACAGGAACCCGGGAGTCCCACTGTGTCATCTGTGTTCATGGAGTGGATACTTTTATAAGTATCAGTATCCATACAAGTCCTTAATGGCCCAATGCCCAAGAAACGACCAACTTCGGGAGAAGACAGTTTGAGTCCTGTTAAGACAGGAGCAGATTGGTGAATTTCGCGGCCAAGGGCATACAGTCCGTTATTACCAGTGGGGAGTTTGAATCCAGGTTGAAGCCAAGAAGCTTCTTTCCTTTTGAGCTGGCTAGACTCCCCCCGGGAATGGCTCGATTCCGAGTTGCGGACAACAATCTCAGTATTACTTCGACTCCGTTTTGAAGTCGGAGCCCGAGTAGAAGAATTTTTCTCCAAAGTCCTCTTCTTTGGAGATTTCTTTTGCTGAGCCGGCACTTCGAGTGCGGCCCCAGAATCTTCGGAGTCGTCCACTTCGACAACAGCACCTTTTACACTAGCCTTTGGTGGGTTCGGAGTGATTTTTTCCCAAGTCTTTGATCCGGCAGCTTGAAGAGATCTCCTTATTGAAGTAAAATCCATATTTGAAAATACAGAGCAAGGTAATGAGTAAAAATAGTAGAATAGAAGAGTAAGGAAAAGGATTCTCAAAAATAAGTGTAACAAGTATACCCTCATCGGTCCGACATCCCGCAGAAGTTGCGGTAGAACATATACTACACTCATCAAAAAATACTCTACCCGGGTGAAGTCTCCATACGGGATATTCATTTATATCGTCCAGTCCTAGTTCAGCTCGGCGTTCTTTAAATTGAAATCCTCCGATTCCACACCAACGCAAACTCTCGGGACTCAACAAGTCACTAGACAAAAAAATTTAGTCCGAGTGTCGGGGTTATCTCCTAATTCACTTCGGACGAAGTCAAAAAACTTCCTATCGGACTCCGAGTACTTTGTTTTCTTTCCTACTGGTTTCCAAGCCTCTAACATCCCAACTAACGGACGAAAAGGAAAACCAGAAGTACTCTCTACACATACCCATCTTTCCCTCCAATCGGGAAGTTTGCTGGGGGGGAATCAAAAAGAGTTACTACGTTAGAGCGAGGTCTGACAGATAGGGTTCTTTTGTTCATACGGAGTGTGGAAAATAAAGTCCGCAAAATCAACTCGGACATTTCAACCCCTACCCGTCTACACAACACAATAAAACACAGAATACAGAGAACTGTATTTGGATGGATATGAGCTGGTTGGGAATTTACCAACAATAAAAAATCGACAAAGGCAGGGTCAAGAGGAAATCGAAGTCCATACATAAAATGGGCTAAAGGAACTGGGATAGAGTAGTTGGTCATCGACAAGACTACAGCTGGAGCAGTAATCTTATATTTACTCTCATCCACTAAACCCCGGATACAATTAACCTCAAGGCTCTCAATCATATTATTTTTTAGTACAAAGTCACTTGAAAAAAGTTCTGAATCACCCCGTTTTTGTTTTTCCGGGATATCCTTAATGGATATACCTGTCGAGGTAACACCAGCATAAATAGTCTTAGAAGGTGAAGGAATTGAAGGAATCGCGATGGGAATGGTTAGCCCTTCGAAAGAAGAAAGTGCAGAAGAAGAAACTCGAACAGCTACGGGAATAGAGGAAGACGGAAGCGAAGTAAGTGGAGTGGCAGTGGGAATTGTAACAACAGATGAGATGATCTCATCATTAGAAGACTCCCTAGTTCCAACATCCTTGTCACTTGCCGAAGCCTCCGAAGTGCTCGGAGACTCATCGGAGCCGAGTTCCTCCACTTCGGTAAGAGGCATAGAAGGAGGGTTATCCTCGGACTTCGACATTGTAGCCTTGTGACAAATAAGGACCTTGGGTAAGTCTTACAAATTTTTTGATTATATCTTTATTATCTATGTCTATCATGTTAAAACCCCGTGTTCTACACTTACCCACTCAATCCTCCACCCACCTATTATATCTTCCACTTCGATAATCACACTCAAACAAAAAGAGCCCTAGAAATTCAGTCTGTAAAAACGGATTGAATAACCAAAATCCCTAAAATCAATCGAAGATGAATTCCAATCTCATCACATCTTAAACATTCTATTCCCTATCTATAACCATAAAACCCAAAAACAAAAAAAACACTCGAACAACAAGGAGCAAAAAAAAAGGTAGAAACAAATAAACCAAAAAAAAAAGAGGAAAAAAAAAGCCATACCGGTAAATGAAGAGGAACAATCGGAGCGAGCGATAAACGATGGAGGAGTGAAAGCAAAATCAAAGGTTATTTTTCTTCAGTAGTGTGAAGAATTGCCAGAATCCAGTGAGAGCTCAAAAATGGTGAAGAAAAGAGAATGAAAGAAGAAAGGGGGATATTTATAAGAGACAAAACCCTAGGTTCTCTCTTCCTTTCCCTTAAAAAATATATACATACAAAAGAATATATGTATATCAAGTGCACTTTGACGACTAAATGAATGAAATCATAAAGTCACGCCCTCTTATCGGGATATGTGAACTTTATTCCGATTACAATTTTCCATAAAGGGCATAATTACATGTCCTTTCGTCTGCAGACAAAGAAAGACAATTTGGTTTTGAAACCTAGCGTGAGTGATACGAAACATTACTCCAGTAGTATGTTATAGCAGTTCGGATATCATCATATGATTTCATCCGATCTGGAGGGCCACTGAAGAGGGTCTCTATAAACATAAGATGTTGACTCCGATTTTAAGTGTGAGTCGACATTAGTGACTCCGATTTCGAGTGTGAGACGACTTTACTAATGGACTCCGGGCGAAGTTCATTATAGGTTGACCCCGAGTCGGACACTACTAAATTGAAAGTCATAACTCGAAGGGTATATTATTGCTGTACGAATTACCTTATACTTCGCTGAAGATAGGCGAAGTATAGAAATGGGTAAATCTTCAAGATTATGGAAATTAATTACCGCTTGAAGTAAAATATCCGATTGGACCTTTATGAAAAGTGATGATGAAGATGACAGATATTATTCCACTCAAGCATGAAGATGACAAATGTCACTCCATTCACTCTTTAAGATGACATGTGTATTAATGACACATAAAAGTTACCGTAATAGTAACTTGTGTTAATCATGGTTAAGTCAAGTCAAGTAAAATGAATGAGAGATATAAAAGGAGGAAAAAACAGGTATGAAAGAACTTATGCTTTTCTACTGAACTTTTTACACAAATTAATTCTCCACATTCCGACAAAATCTTCGGAGGGTCAATCGGAAATACACCCCTTCCGGTCCGACTTTTGTGCAAGAACTTGTCCGGTCCGGCTCAATTGCGGTAAAATCAATACAGATAAGTCAATCTGAATCTTTTCCGTTTCAGTTGGTTCCGTTACCGGGAACGATTCAAATATTCTATAAATTTTCCTTTTACCGTATATCACATTTATACGAAAATCATGGTATCAAAGACGCAAGAAAATGAAGGTCGGAAAGAAACAGATGCATGTAGGTATTCTCAACCTACTCGGCGTGCAGTATCCACTGGAAGGATACCCCCGAGCAGTCGACTTGCGCGAGTATCTAAATGATAGAAGGATTCAAGATCAACAACCTGAGGAGGTTCAACGTCTTCAACTTGAGATTGAAAATTTACAAAGGAAGCAAAAGTTGATGAGTGACTGGTATAAACTACAGCAGGAAGCTGCGCTTCTATGAGAACATTTACCACCGCTGAAGATAAAAGAAGTAAATCATGAGCGAGCTAACACACATATCTCTCAACTGACTCCTAATGCAGCTTCACAGATCTAACCAACTCATTCTCAGGTACCGATTCAATCTAAACATGATATTTTGAATCTTGATATTCCTGTGCAAAGAAAAACTGCTAGACAACCAAGACCTCGAAGTGAAGTAGGAGAGTCGTCTCATCGTGCGAGACCCACACAAATAGAACACATGCGAGCACAAAGTCAATACTCACCTCAACAAAAGAGAAGAAAATCGCCAGATCCTCCAACTCATCGCCAAAGGTAGATCACTCCGCCACGGAATAAGGAGAAATTGCCTTATGAATCAATTCGGCGACATGTTTCCGATAATCACAGGAGGCCATTTGAGATGGGTCCGTTCGTGCAATGGATTCGGGATATTCTACCCGACACAAACTTGAAATTACCTCGGTTTGTCTTGTATACGGGAAAAAGTAAGCCGCAGGAACACATTTGTCGTTATAAATCAGCAATGGGATTAGTTACCAGTGATGAAGCTATACTATGTAAAGCATTTCCAAGTACTTTATCCGAGAAGGCGTTAACATGGTTTACTTCGTTGAAAGCAAATAGTATAGACTCATGGTATACGCTGGAAAAACTTTTTCTTGACAAGTTTAGCACAGCGGGTGAAATCCCAAAAACACGTGTGATTTAACAAATGTGAAGCAGCGAGATGATGAACCATTGTTTGAATATGTTCAACGTTTCAAAAGGGTTTATGAAGAAATTGAAGGTTTGAGTCATGATACAGTACTTGCTTGTTTTGAAGGCGGGTTGAAGTCTCATGCACTCAAAACGGAGTTTGGACTCCGCAAGCCGCAAACATTGGGAGAAATGTTCAGGACTGCAAAACATGTGGCCATGGCGATTGAGCAACCAGATAGACGTCCTTCAATTCAAAAAGAAATTGCAAGTGAAAGAAAAAACGAAGGACTCAAGCGGGAGGCCATGCGCGAAGTGACGAAAGGAATGGCTGAGAAGAATAGATCACCATATGTTCCAAGTCGACCGAGCTATGATAACAGAGGAAAAAATCGAATTCGGAGAACCGAAAGGCCATTCGGACTGAATATCCCAACAGAAAACTTGGTGGCGATACTTAAAGAGAAATACGGAGTGCGAGATCCTCCACCCCTCAATCCACAAACCGAAAATCTACGGGATAGGAGTAAGTATTGTGATTTTCATAGAACACATGGACACAATACAAAAAATTGCTTTCCATTGAAACGAATCATTGAATCTTTGAAGAGGAGAGGATTGTTGAATGAATTTCCGAAAGATGGTACTCCGCCTTTGTCGGAGTCCGGAGGAAAAGAAAAGGTCATAGAGGTTATTTTTGATGAAACACCATCAATAACCAAGTTGAAACGACAAATTCATATGTTGAAAGAAACTTGGATAACCCCCGAGTATGAGTTAAGAGAGCCCGCTATCACTTTTTCTCGAGCGGAGCTATACCCTAATTATGAACGAAATCTCAACCCTGTGATATTGGACATTGTAATCACTCGCCCGAATTGGGAAGTGTATCTAGTTAAAAAGGTTTTGATTGATACAGGGGCAGCCATCAATGTCTTGTATTATCATTGCTTTAAAGAGATGGGTCTGAGTGATCATTGTTTGGCACCGACTTCGTCAAGACTTGAAGGATTTACTACACAAAAAATATACACAAAGGGTTTAGTTACTCTAAATGTCGGACTTGGAATTTGGCCGGCATGTCGTTCGGAAATGATTCAATTTTACTGTGTAGATATTCCTTCAAATTACAATGCGATATTTGGAGTTCCGGCACAAGCGACGTTCGGTATGGTGATATCAATTCCACACCAACGTGTTAAATTTCCTACTCCTGCAGGTATTGGCATTTTAACTTCAAATCCTCGGTGTGTTTTGGATCACATGTTAAAAAGAAAACGAGCTTCTAAGGAAGTTGAAGAGGGTCCTTCAAGACGTTGTCTTACAACTCATCCGGAGGAAGATTCAAGTCAAGTGATACAAGAGTATGAAGAAGTGATGATTAATCCTACTCACCCGGAGCAGCGAGTGAAAATTGGAAAAGGAGTCCCTAGCGAAGAAATGAAGCAGTTAAAGGAATTTTTGATCAATCATAAGGACAACTTCGCTTGGGGTCCGGAAGATATGCCTGGTCTTGATCGAAGTGTAGCTGAACATAAGCTAAACCTTAATCCAGCATATACTCCAATTCAACAAAAGCAATGACATTTTAAGGATGAAAAAGAAAAGGCGGCAAAAGAAGAAATAAGGAAACTTCTCCGAGCAGGATTCATACGAGAAGTTGAATATCCAACTTGGTTGGCTAATGTAGTTTTGGGCAAGAAAGCAAATGGGAAGTGGAGATTGTGTGTGGACTTCACCGATTTAAACAAAGCTTGTCCTAAAGATTGTTACCCACTTCCCAAAATTGATAAATTGGTGGATTCCACGTCAGGATATGAAATGTTGAGTTTCTTGGACGCCTTTTCAGGATACCATCAAATCAAAATGTGTACTCAAGACCAAGTCCATACCTCGTTCCGAGCAGCTGGAAAATTATTTTGTTATAACGTGATGCCTTTTGGACTCAAAAATGCAGGTGCAACATATCAACGTATGATGGATAAAGTATTCCGTGAACAAATGGGAAGAAATGTGGAAGTCTATGTAGATGATATGGTAGTAAAAACATCAAAGGGAAAATCACACATTGATGACTTAGCTGAAACTTTTGGTACATTGACCAAGTATCGGTTAAAGTTAAATCCTGTGAAGTGCACTTTCGAGTGCGAGGCGGTAAATTTTTAGGTTTTATGATGACAGAAAGAGGAATTGAAGTAAATCCGGAAAAGATATCGGCTCTTTTGGCAATACAAGAACCTCGTTGTATTAAGGATGTTCAGAGGCTTAATGGATGTATAGCCTCTCTTGGGAGATTTATCTCGAAGTCAGCTGAACGATCACTTCCTTTCTTTCGAACTCCGAAACAAGCATCAAAATCCTTTGTTTGGACTGAAGAATGCCGTCAAGAATGGGCAAAGTTAAAAGAGTACTTGCAACACCCACCTCTTTTGAGTTCTCCTATCGTTGGGGAAATTTTGTACTTGTACTTGGCTGCTAGTCATCGACTGTAGCTTCAGTATTAGTTAGAGAAGTTGACAACAAGCAACTTCCGGTGTACTATGTAAGCAAGGTTTTGAACGGGCCAGAAACCCGTTATGTTAATATAGAAAAATTAGCTTACTCTTTGGTTGTTGCGGCGCGTAAATTACGCATTTATTTTGAATCACATCCTATAATTGTTTACACAAATTCGCCACTAAAGCAAATTTATCAAAAACTTGATCAATCCGGAAGAATGCTTAAGTGGTCGATTGAGCTTTGTGGATATGATATCCAATTTAAGCCTCGTACTTCGATTAAAGCCCAAGCTTTGGTCAATTTTCTAGCCGAAACCTCGTTTTCTGAAGATGAGGGCTTGGCTTTAGTCCCATATAAAGAGCCCATTTCGAGAATATCCCCAAAGCTGGTTCATGAAGGTAGATGGATCGGTAAACCAAAACGGAGTCGGTGTCGGAATGGTCCTGGATTCACCGAGCAAAACTTTTCATGAATGTCGAAGTATACGCTTGAAATTTTCAATTTCAAACAATCAAGCTGAATATGAGGCATTATTACTTGGAATGACTTGGGCAGTGGAAGTGGGCATTCAATCTTTACACGTATCCAGTGATTCACAAGTCGTAGTACGGCAGGTCAATGCAGAATATGCTGTCATTTCGAAAATTTAAAGCCCTACTTCGCCTATGCCAATCAATTGAAGAAAAGTTTTGTATTCTTTGAACTTGATAAAATTGATCGTGCACAAAATCACGAAGCGGATCATTTATCACGGATAAGATTCAAATTGACTTATCCGTATTGATTTTACCGCAATTGAGCCGGACCGGACAAGTTCCTGCACAAAAGTCGGACCGGAAGGGGTTTATTTCCGATTGACCCTCCGAAGATTTTGTCAGAATGTGGAGAATTAATTTGTGTAGAAAGTTAAGTAGAAAAGCATCCGTCCTTTCATACCTGTTTTTTCCTCCTTTTATATCTCTCATTCATTTTACTTGACTTGACTTAACCGTGATTAACACAAGTTACTATTACGGTAACTTTTATGTGTCATTAATACACATGTCATCTTAAAGAGTGAATGGAGTGACATCTGTCATCTTCATGCTTGAGTGGAATAATATCTGTCATCTTCATCATCACTTTTCATAAAGGTCCAATCGGATATTTTACTTCAAGCGGTAATTAATTTCCATAATCTTGAAGATTTACCCATTTCTATACTTCGCCTATCTTCAGCGAAGTATAAGGTAATTCGTACAACAATAATATACCCTTCGAGTTATGACTTTCAATTTAGTAGTGTCCGACTCGGGGTCAACCTATAATGAACTTCGCCCGGAGTCCATTAGTAAAGTCGTCTCACACTTGAAATCGGAGTCACTAATGTCGACTCACACTTAAAATCGGAGTCAACATCTTATGTTTATAGAGACCCTCTTCAGTGGCCCTCCAGATCGGATGAAATCCTGTGATGATATCCGAACTGCTATGACATACTGCTTGGAGTAATGTATCGTATCACTTACGCTAGGTTTCATTTCAAAAACCAAACTGTCTTTCTCTGTCTGTAGACGAAAGGACATGTAATTATGCCCTTTATGGAAAATTGTAATCGGAATAAAGTTCACATATCCCGATAAGAGGGCGTGACTTTATGATTTCATTCATTTAGCCGTCAAACTGCACTTGACATACATATATTCTTTCTGTATGTATATATTTTTTAAAGGAAAGGAAGAGAGAACCTAGGGTTTTGTCTCTTATAAATATCCCCCTTTCTTCTTTCACTTTCTTTTCTTCACCATTTTTGAATTTTTACTGGATTCTCTGCAATTCGAAGAAAAGCAATTTTTAATTTTACTTTTACTTCTCCATCGATTATCTTTATTGCTCCTGCTCCGATCATTCCGCTTTATTCACTGGTATGAATTTCCTTTTTCCCTTTGTTTTTTACTCGACTTAATTGAGTTTCCGCTTTCCTTTGTTACTGTTATTCGAGAACATTTTTGTTTTTGTTGGGTTGAATGGCTATAGACTGGGAATGAGATGTTCAAAATGTGATGAAATTGAATATATCTTTGGATGGATTTTTGGGATTTTGGTTGTTCAATCTGTTCTCACAGACTGAAATTTAGGGCTTTCTGTTTATCATAGTGAAAGACTTAATAGGTGGGTGGAGGATTGAGTGGGTAAGTGTAGAACATAGGGTTTTAACATGATAGACATAGATAATAGAGATATAATCAAAAAATTTGTAAGACTTACCCAAGGTCCTTATTTGTCACAGACTACAATGTCGAAGTCCGAGGATAACCCTCCTACTATGCCTCTTACCGAAGTGGAGGAACTCGGCTCTGATGAGTCTCCGAGCACTTCGGAGGCTTCGGCAAGTGACAAGGATTTTGGGACTAGGGAGTCTTCTAATGATGAGATTGTCTCATCTGTTGTTTCAATTCCCACTGCCACTCCACTTACTTCGCTTCCCTCTTCCTCTATTCCCGTAGCTGTTCGAGTTTCTTCTTCTTCACTTTCTTCTTTCGAAGGGCTAACCATTCTAATCGCGATTCCTTCTATTCCTTCATCTTCTAAGACTATTTATGCTGGTGTTACTTCGACAGGTATATCTATTAAGGATATCCCAGAAAAACAAAAACGGGGTGATTCAGAACTTTTTTCAAGTGTCTTTGTACTAAAAAATAATATGATTGAGAGCCTTGAGGTTAATTGCATCCGGGGTTTAGTGGATGAGAGTAAATATAAGATTACCGATAACATCAAATATGATCATGATTTGAGATATAAATTGTGCATGATTTGTGATAATAATTGTATTAAATTGAGATAAATTGATTGATTTTGGGTTTAATTGCAAATATTCTGTTTGGTAACTTCTGGCGAATTGGTGAAAAAAGATAAATTCAGAGGCAAAAGTGCAACATTCTGGAAATGTGCTACGCCCGTAGAAAATGTCTTACGCCCGTATTTGAGTAAACGCTCGTTGCCCTTTTGTGCATAACGCCCGTATCGGATTAAACGCCCGTTGCCCTGTGTGCATTACGCCCGTATGAATTAACCGTCTTCCTTACGCCCGTGGCACTCTAGATCAAACGCCCGTAAGGAGTAACTGCTCTAAACGCCCGTATAGCAGAGAGGGCTACGCCCGTAAGGATGCTCTGTCCAGAATATTTTTTATGTAAAATGACGATTATGCCCCTGGTTTAGTAGATCTATAAATACTAGAATTTTTAGCTTTATTTAGATGGGCATGTATTAAGGTTGGATTATGCTGAATTGTTAAGACATTGTAAAGGTTTGGTAGAACTTAGAGAGAGATCTATACTTTGATTTTCCAATTTTCTTAGAGATCACTCTCTACTTGTTGTAGTATTGAGTATCTTGGGATTAATTTGGTGAGTTTGCCTCGATCCGTAAGGAAATTTGCTGAATATATTCTAGGGTATTTGGGCTACACAAATTGAAGATCCAAGTTGAAGAAGCAAAGAAGAATCAAGAGAAGGAGTTGAAGAGGAAGAAGGTTTAATGTCTATGTTTCACTTTCCCCTTTTCTTCTTTTATTCCTTGTTATTCTTTGTAATTAGTTAACCAACCCTAGGAATTCTCATTTCTACATTTCTTATAGGTAGATTTGGTTGGTTGTATTTTACAAATTACTTGAGATATTGTGATGTTCTTGGATTGAATGATTGTGGTTTTATTGATTCAAATTGCAATTTCATTGATGACTTTAGATCTGAATTTTATCTCTAGTTCAAGCTTTGATTTGAGATTGTGGTTTCGGATTAACACTAATTGTTAGGCCGGACCTTGGATATACGATTAGTGCCAAGTTAATGTGATTAGTTTCCTATCGATGGACCGGACCTTGGATGATTGATAGGAGATATAGTTGTGTTAACATTCAAGTGTTCTTAATCTAGGAATTTCTTGCCACGATCCGTATGGAAGAGATTCTACTTTAGACTTGAATTTGGTGGAGCTATGATACTAGATCCAAGATTATCCTATACTTGGTATTTTGTATCCTCTTATCTCACCTATATTTTACTAAGAATTCCTCCTAACCTTTTTACTTGCTTTGTTCCTTACATTGTTCATTTACTTTGCTTTCTAGGATTTAGAAATCAATCTTATCATTCTTGATATTGGTTGATTTACTTGTTGAATGATCCTTATTCACAAATCATATTCATAATTAGTTTGATTATATTTTCCACACTAGAATTTAATAGAAGTCTTAGGGAAAAACGATTTTTATAAATTTAAAATCTGAATACCACCTTATTTACTAAACTATTTCGATAGGTGCTCTGCCTTATTGAGTTATTTTATTAGTGACAAACCTATTTTAATATTAGAGATTCCTATTATTTTTAGTATTATTTATTCGATTATTTATATTATTTATATTATTTATATATAACTCAATTTTACACATCAATTACTGCTCCAGCTGTAGTTTTGTCGATGACCAACTATTCTATCCCAGTTCCTTTAGCCCATTTTATGTATGAACTTCGATTTCCTCTTGACCCTGCCTTTGTCGATTTTTTGTTGTTGGTAAATTCCCAACCAGCTCATATCCATCCAAACACAGTTCACCGTATTCCGTGTTTGATTGTGTTGTGTAGATGGATAGGGGTTGAAATGTCCGAGTTGATTTTGCGGACTTTCTTTTCCACACTCCGTATAAACAAAAGAACCCTATCTGTCAGACCTCGCTCTAATGTAGTAAATCTTTTTGATTCCCCCCCAGGAAACTTCCCGATTGGAGGGAAAGATGGGTATGTGTAGAGAGTACTTCGGTTTTCCTTTTCGTCCGTTAGTTAGGATGTTAGAGGCTTGGAAACCAGTAGGAAAGAAAACAAAGTATTCGGAGTCCGATAGGAAGTTTTTTGACTTCGTCCGAAGTGAATTAGGAGATAACCCCGACACTCGGACTAAATATTTTTTGTCTAGTGACTTGTTGAGTCCTGAGAGTTTGCGTTGGTGTGGAATCGGAGGATTTCAATTTAAAGAACGCCGAGCTGAACTATGACTGGACGATATAAATGAATATCCCGTATGGAGACTTCATCCGGGTAGAGTATTTTTTGATGAGTGTAGTATATGTTCTACCGCAACTTCTGCGGGATGTCGGACTGATGAGGGTATACTTGTTACACTTATTTTTGAGAATCCTTTTCCTTACTTTTCTATTCTACTATTTTTACTCATTACCTTGCTCTATATTTTCGGATATGGATTTTACTTCAATAAGGAGATCTCTTCAAGCTGCCAGATCAAAGACTTTGGAGAAAGTCACTACGAACCCACCAAAGGCTAGTGCAAAAGATACTGTCGTCGAAGTGGACGACTCCGAGGATTCTTGGGCCGCACCCGAAGTGCCGGCTCAGAAAAAGAAATCTCCAAAGAAGAGGACTTTGGAGAAAAATTCTTCTACTCAGGCTCCGACTTCAAAACGGAGTCGAAGTAATACTGAGATTGTTGTCCGCAATTCAGAATCGAGCCATTCTCGGGGGGAGTCTAGCCAGCTCAAAAGGAAAGAAGCTTCTTGGCTTCAACCTGGATTCAAACTCCCCACTGGTAATAACGGACTGTATGCCCTTCGCCGCGAAATTCATCAATTTGCTCTTGTCTTAACAGGACTCAAACTGTCCTCTCCCGAAGTTGGTCGTTTCTTGGGCATTGGGCCATTAAGGAGATGTATGGATACCGATACTTATAAAAGTATCCACTCCATGAACACAGATGACACAGTGGGACTCCCGGGTTCCTGTCTCTCCCAGGTATTTACTTACACTTAATCTTTATATTTTAATATTTATACTTTATCTCACTTGTGACATACCTTTCACTTGTTTTATAGGTAGCTGCATATACCATGCACCTTGCTCAAATGTCTGCTTCAGCCAACTCTTCAAAAAGTCTCATGCTTGCTATGGAGAACAAGTTGGCGGTATCGGAAAGCGAACTCTCTTCAACCAAGGACAAGCTTTCATCTATGAAAGAAGACTTAGATACTTCAAATGCGAAGTATCGGTCTGTGGTGGATCAGCAGCGCCAAATGTCTAACCAACTGAACTCCGCTAATGCCAGAATTAAGGAACTGGAATTGCGGGAAAAAGAAAAATATAAAAAACATGCTGCTGAGATTCAATTCTTGTCCGATCGAGTAGCATATTATAGATCAACTGCATATACTTCGCAGCTTATGGAGGAGTTCCGATCTTCTCCCGACTTCCAAAAGATGGTTCCGACCCAAGCGTGTCCGTTTTTTGAACGAGGCTGTGCCCATGCTATCCGCAATCTTCATCACTTAGTTCCGGATAAACAATACCTCGCTTGGTTGTTTATTGGTTCTTTTGTGGATAAAGAATTTAGGAACGGCGCTGAGTTCGTTCCATATAATGAGGATGAAGTAAGAGAGATTAGGATGATCGATGCTCGTCACAACAGTGAAGTATGGGTACATCCTCCGAAGGTTACTCCGACTCTTTTTGACTTGTGTGAAGAGATTCCGGATGCCGCTTATGCTGGAGTACCTAATCCAGAAGATGTTCCATCTAGTTCGAATGTTGGCGAAGCTACAATAATGCAACCTTCTGACATAGTGCAGCCTACCGATGCGGTGCGGCCTTCCGATGCGGTGCGGTCCTCCGATGCGGTGCAACTCTCCGATGCTCCTTCGACTTAGTCATAGAGATTTATCATAGGATAATTTTGTTTTCCTATTGTTTGACATAGGAGCAATCTTTTGTAATTCGATTTTTTTTTTTTTTTTTTTTTGACAATTATTGACTTTTTGTACTTCGATTTATCATTAATGAAAAATCTCTACTTAGTGACTTTTGTTTGTACTCCGATTTATCATTTCTTATGCACATAAGCAGTATCACAAACTTAAACAAATAATCAACAGGGATTACTCTATTGACTATATTAATCAACACTGTATTACACAAAATACTTTTTAAGATGGTCCGAATGCCAAGGATTTGGAAGTAAAGTTCCATCCTCTTTTGCTAATCGAAACGTACCTGGTCTCACTTCGCTTTTCACTTGATATGGTCCCTCCCAATTAGGTGTTAGTTTATTCGCATCCAACTGATGTGTGGTGACTTCAATTTTTCTCAACACCCAATCACCTATGTGCAGTGGTCGTGAGACAACCTTTTTATCATGTGCGGACTTCATCTTTACTTTGTATGCTTCGAATCGGAGTCTAGAGGTTTTTCGTCTTTCATCCAACAAATCTAAGTCACGTAACCGAGATACCTCATTGTCTTGACTATCAAAATGTGAGATACGATATGTGGGGAGTGCCGGTTCAGCTGGTGCAACTGCTTCCGATCCGTAGACCAACGCATATGGCGTTTCTCCCGTAGGTCCTCGAATCGAAGTACGTACTGACCATAATACAGAATGTAATTCATCTACCCATTTCTTAGATAATCCCTCGAGGTTCTTTTTCGGAGCTTGCATGATTAATTTATTTGCGGCTTCCGCTTGTCCATTACCTTGAGGATGAGCTACTGACGATTTCCAGTGCTTTATGTGTAATCGTTCACATTCGGTTGAGAATTTTCTTGAAAATTAAGTTCCATGGTCAGTGACAACAGCTCTTGGTACTCCGAATCGACATAATATGGAGTCATGAAAAAAGTTCAACACATTTTCTTCAGTTGGATTTACTAACGGTTTGGCCTCAATCCACTTAGAAAAATAATCAACTGCGACTACCATGTACTCGAATCCACTTTTTGAGTTAGGGAACTTTCCCATTAAATCCATGCCCCACATATCGAATGGCCATGTTAATGTCACAAGTGTTTGTTGTATTGAGGGAAGTCGAGGTATATTGCCAAAAATTTGACAACTATGACACTTCCGAACGTAGTCTTGTGCGTCTTTCTTGAGAGTTGGCCAATAAAATCCTTGATGAATTATTCGATCTGCAAGTGCACGAGCTCCAGGATGTCCTCCACAAACTCCTTCGTGTACTTCCTCTAACACTGATTTTACCAATGATGGAGGGATACAGCGAAGTAAGGGTTTTGAAAATGATCTACGATATAACAAATTGTCATGTATCACATAACGAGCACTCCGTTGTCGTATTGATTTTGCTTCATTTGGACTTTGTGGTAAAATATTGTGTTCAAGGTAATCTCGTATTTCATCAATCCAAGATTGCGATTGAGTGGAATTATTTAGCACAACCATGACTTGTTGGAGGATAGAAGTAGTATATACTTCCACGTGAATATGTAAATCATTCGACATATCATTGGAGGCAATCCGTGATAAATGATCCGCTTCGTGATTTTGTGCACGATCAATTTTATCAAGTTCAAAGAATACAAAACTTTTCTTCAATTGATTGGCATAAGCGAAGTAGGGCTTTAAATTTTCGGAAATGACAGCATATTCCGCATTGACCTGCCGTACTACGACTTGTGAATCACTGGATACGTGTAAAGATTGAATGCCGACTTCCACTGCCCAAGTCATTCCAAGTAATAATGCCTCATATTCAGCTTGATTGTTTGAAATTGAAAATTTCAAGCGTATACTTCGACATTCATGAAAAGTTTTGCTCGGTGAATCCAGGACCATTCCAACACCGACTCCATTTTGGTTTACCGATCCATCTACCTTCATGAACCAGCTTTGGGGATATTCCGAAATGGGCTCTTTATATGGAACTAAAGCCAAGCCCTCATCTTCAGAAAACGAGGTTTCGGCTAGAAAATCGACCAAAGCTTGGGCTTTAATCGAAGTACGAGGCTTAAATTGGATATGATATCCACAAAGCTCAATCGACCACTTAAGCATTCTTCCGGATTGATCAAGTTTTTGATAAATTTGCTTTAGTGGCGAATTTGTGTAAACAATTATAGGATGTGATTCAAAATAAATGCGTAATTTACGCGCCGCAACAACCAAAGAGTAAGCTAATTTTTCTATATTAACATAACGGGTTTCCGGCCCGTTCAAAACCTTGCTTACATAGTACACCGGAAGTTGCTTGTTGTCAACTTCTCTAACTAATACTGAAGCTACAGTCCGATGACTAGCAGCCAAGTACAAGTACAAAATTTCCCCAACGATAGGAGAACTCAAAAGAGGTGGGTGTTGCAAGTACTCTTTTAACTTTGCCCATTCTTGACGGCATTCTTCAGTCCAAACAAAGGATTTTGATGCTTGTTTCGGAGTTCAAAAGAAAGGAAGTGATCGTTCAGCTGACTTCGAGATAAATCTTCCAAGAGAGGTTATACATCCATTAAGCCTCTGAACATCCTTAATACAATGAGGTTCTTGTATTGCCAAAAGAGCCGATATCTTTTCAGATTGACTTATCCGTATTGATTTTACAGCAATTGAGCCGAACCGGACAAGTTCCTGCACAAAAGTCGGACCGGAAGGGGTGTATTTCCGATTGACCCTCCGAAGATTTTGTCAGAATGTGGAGAATTAATTTGTGTAAAAAGTTCAGTAGAAAAGCATAAGTCCTTTCATACCTGTTTTTTCCTCCTTTTATATCTCTCATTCATTTTACTTGACTTGACTTAACCGTGATTAACACAAGTTACTATTACGGTAACTTTTATGTGTCATTAATACACATGTCATCTTAAAGAGTGAATGGAGTGACATCTGTCATCTTCATGCTTGAGTGGAATAATATCTGTCATCTTCATCATCACTTTTCATAAAGGTCCAATCGGATATTTTACTTCAAGCGGTAATTAATTTCCATAATCTTGAAGATTTACCCATTTCTATACTTCGCCTATCTTCAGCGAAGTATAAGGTAATTCGTGCAGCGAATAATATACCCTTCGAGTTATGACTTTCAATTTAGTAGTGTCCAGGCTAGGGTCGACCCATAATGAACTTCGCCCGGAATCCATTAGTAAAGTCGACTCACACTCGAAATCGGAGTCACTATTGTCGATTCTCACTTAAAATCGGAGTCAACATCTTATGTTTATAGAGACCCTCTTCGTGTGCCCTCCGGATCGGATGAAATCATATGATGATATCCAGCCTGCTATAACATACTCTTTGGAGTAATGTTTCGTATCACTCACGCTAGGTTTCAAAACCAAATTGTCTTTCTTTGTCGCAAACGCAAAGGACATGTAATTATGCCCTTTATGGAAAATTGTAATCAGAATAAAGTTCACATATCCCGATAAGAGGGCGTGACTTTATGATTTCATTCATTTAGCCGTCAAAGTGCACTTGATATACATATATTCTTTCTATATGTATATATTTTTTAAGGGAAAGGAAGAGAGAACCTAGGGTTTTGTCTCTTATAAATATCCCCCTTTCTTCTTTCATTCTCTTTTCTTCACCATTTTTGAGCTCTCACTGGATTCCGGCAATTCTTCACACTACTGAAGAAAAATAACCTTTGATTTTGCTTTCACTCCTCCATCGTTTATCGCTCGCTCCGATTGTTCCTCTTCATTTACCGGTATGGCTTTATTTCCTCTTTTTTTTTTTTGGTTTTTTTGTTTTTTTTTTTTTTTTGCTCCCGTTGTTGTTCGAGTTTTTTTTTTTTTGGGTTTTATGGTTATAGATAGGGAATAGAATGTTTAAGATGTGATGAGATTGGAATTCATCTTCGATTGATTTTAGGGATTTTGGTTATTCAATCCGTTTTTACAGACTGAATTTCTAGGGCTCTTTTTGTTTGAGTGTGATTATCGAAGTGGAAGATATAATAGGTGGGTGGAGGATTGAGTGGGTAAGTGTAGAACACGGGGTTTTAACATGATAGACATAGATAATAAAGATATAATCAAAAAATTTGTAAGACTTACCCAAGGTCCTTATTTGTCACAGGCTACAATGTCGAAGTCCGAGGATAACCCTCCTTCTATGCCTCTTACCGAAGTGGAGGAACTCGGCTCTGATGAGTCTCCGAGCACTTCGGAGGCTTCGGCAAGTGACAAGGATGTTGGAACTAGGGAGTCTTCTAATGATGAGATCATCTCATCTGTTGTTACAATTCCCACTGCCACTCCACTTACTTCGCTTCCCTCTTCCTCTATTCCCGTAGGTGTTCGAGTTTCTTCTTACGCACTTTCTTCTTTCGAAGGGCTAACCATTCCCATCGCGATTCCTTCTATTCCTTCATCTTCTAAGACTATTTATGCTTGGTGTTACCTCGGCAGGTATATCCATTAAGGATATCCCGAAAAAAAAAAAGCGGGGTGATTCGACTTTTTTCAAGTGACTTTGTACTAAAAAATAATATGATTAAGAGCCTTGAGGTTAATTGTATCCGGGGTTTAGTGGATGAGAGTAAATATAAGATTACTGCTCCAGCTGTAGTCTTGTCGATGACCAACTACTCTATCATAGTTCCTTTAGCCCATTTTATGTATGGACTTCGATTTCCTCTTGACCCTGCCTTTGTCGATTTTTTATTGTTGGTAAATTCCCAACCAGCTCATATCCATCCAAATACGGTTCGTTGTATTCCGTGTTTGATTGTGTTGTGTAGACGGGTAGGGGTTGAAATGTCCGAGTTGATTTTGCTGACTTTCTTTTCCACACTCCGTATGAACAAAAGAACCCTATCTGTCAGACCTCGCTCTAACGTAGTAACTCTTTTTGATTCCCCCCCCAGGAAACTTCCCGATTGGAGGGAAAGATGGGTATGTGTAGAGAGTACTTCGGTTTTCCTTTTCGTCCGTTAGTTGGGATGTTAGAGGCTTGGAAACCGGTTGGAAAGAAAACAAAGTACTCGGAGTCCGATAGGAAGTTTTTTGACTTCGTCCGAAGTGAATTAGGAGATAACCCAGACACTCGGACTAAATATTTTTTGTCTAGTGACTTGTTGAGTCCTGAGAGTTTGCGTTGGTGTGGAATCGGAGGATTTCAATTTAAAGAACGCCGGCTGAACTAGGAGTGGACGATATAAATGAATATCCCATATGGAGACTTCACCCGGGTAGAGTATTTTTTGATGAGTGTAGTATATGTTCTCCACACCCTGCGGGATGTCGGGCCGATGAGGGTATACTTGTTACACTTATTTTTGAGAATCCTTTTCCTTACTCTTCTATTCTACTATTTTTACTTCATATCCGAAAATACAGAGCAAGGTAATGAGTAAAAATAGTAGAATAGAAGAGTAAGGAAAAGGATTCTCAAAAATAAGTGTAACAAGTATACCCTCATCACCGACATCCCGCGAAGTTGCGGAGCACATATACTACACTCATCAAAAAAACTCTACCCGGTGAAGTCTCCATATGGGATATTCATTTATATCGTCCAGCTCCTAGTTCAGCTCGGCGTTCTTTAAATTGAAATCCTCCGATTCCACACCAACGCAAACTCTCAGGACTCAACAAGTCACTAGACAAAAAAATTTAGTATCGAGTGTCGGGGTTATCTCCTAATTCACTTCGGACGAAGTCAAAAAACTTACTATCGGACTCCGAGTACTTTGTTTTCTTTCCAACTGGTTTCCAAGCCTCTAACATCCCAACTAACGGACGAAAAGGAAAACCAGAAGTACTCTCTACACATACCCATCTTTCCCTCCAATCGGGAAGTTTCCTGGGGGGGAATCAAAAAGAGTTACTACGTTAGAGCGAGGTCTGACAGATAGGGTTCTTTTGTTCATACGGAGTGTGGAAAAGAAAGTCCGCAAAATCAACTCGGACATTTCAACCCCTACCCGTCTACACAACACAATCAAACACAGAATACAGCGAACCGTATTTGGATGGATATGAGCTGGTTGGGAATTTACCAACAATAAAAAATCGACAAAGGCAGGGTCAAGAGGAAATCGAAGTCCATACATAAAATGGGCTAAAGGAACTGGGATAGAGTAGTTGGTCATCGACAAGACTACAGCTGGAGCAGTAATCTTATATTTACTCTCATCCACTAAACCCCGGATACAATTAACCTCAAGGCTCTCAATCATATTATTTTTTAGTACAAAGTCACTTGAAAAAAGTTCCGAATCACCCCGTTTTTGTTTTTCCGGGATATCCTTAATGGATATACCTGCCGAGGTAACACCAGCATAAATAGTCTTAGAAGATGAAGGAATAGAAGGAATCGCGATGGGAATGGTTAGCCCTTCGAAAGAAGAAAGTGCGGAAGAAGAAACTCGAACACTACGGGAATAGAGGAAGAGGGAAGCGAAGTAAGTGGAGTGGCAGGTGGGAATTGTAACAACAGATGAGATGATCTCATCATTAGAAGACTCCCTAGTTCCAACATCCTTGTCACTTGCCGAAGCCTCCGAAGTGCTCGGAGACTCATCGGAGCCGAGTTCCTCCACTTCGTTAAGAGGCATAGAAGGAGGGTTATCCTCGGACTTCGACATTGTAGCCTGTGACAAATAAGGACCTTGGGTAAGTCTTACAAATTTTTTGATTATATCTTTATTATCTATGTCTATCATGTTAAAGCCCCGTGTTCTACACTTACCCACTCAATCCTCCACCCACCTATTATATCTTCCACTTCGATAATCACACTCAAACAAAAAGAGCCCTAGAAATTCAGTCTGTAAAAACGGATTGAATAACCAAAATCCCTAAAATCAATCAAAGATGAATTCCAATCTCATCACATCTTAAACATTCTATTCCCTATCTATAACCATAAAACCCAAAAACAAAAAAACACTCGAACAACGGTAGCAAAAATAAAGTAGAAACAAATAAACCAGAATAAAAAAAAAGGAGGAAATAAAGCCATACCGGTAAATGAAGAGGAACAATCGGAGCGGGCGATAAACGATGGAGGAGTGAAAGCAAAATCAAAGGTTATTTTTCTTCAGTAGTGTGAAGAATTGCCGGAATCCAGTGAGAGCTCAAAAATGGTGAAGAAAAGAGAATGAAAGAAGAAAGGGGGATATTTATAAGAGACAAAACCCTAGGTTCTCTCTTCCTTTCCCTTAAAAAATATATACATACTAAAGAATATATGTATATCAAGTGCACTTTGACGGCTAAATGAATGAAATCATAAAGTCACGCCCTCTTATCGGGATATGTGAACTTTATTCCGATTACAATTTTCCATAAAGGGCATAATTACATGTCCTTTCGTCTGCAGACAAAGAAAGACAATTTGGTTTTGAAACCTAGCGTGAGTGATACGAAACATTACTCCAGAGTATATGTTATAGCGGTTCGGATATCATCATATGATTTCATCCGATCTGGAGGGCCACTGAAGAGGGTCTCTATAAACATAAGATGTTGACTCCGATTTTAAGTGAGAATCGACATTAGTGACTCCGATTTCGAGTGTGAGTCGACTTTACTAATGGATTCCGGGCGAAGTTCATTATGGGTCGACTGAGCCAGGGATACTACTAAATTGAAAGTCATAACTCGAAGGGTATATTATTGCTGTTACGACTACCTTATACTTCGAGAGATAGGCGAAGTATAGAAATGGGTAAATCTTCAAGATTATGGAAATTAATTACCGCTTGAAGTAAAATATCCGATTGGACCTTTATGAAAAGTGATGATGAAGATGACAGATATTATTCCACTCAAGCATGAAGATGACAGTGTCACTCCATTCACTCTTTAAGATGACATGTGTATTAATGACACATAA
Source organism: Cynanchum wilfordii (assembly GCA_025388415.1). Taxonomy (NCBI): domain Eukaryota; kingdom Viridiplantae; phylum Streptophyta; class Magnoliopsida; order Gentianales; family Apocynaceae; genus Cynanchum; species Cynanchum wilfordii. The sequence continues at coordinate 34,943 of JAHSUH010000808.1, read as the reverse complement.
AAGTTACCGTAATAGTAACTTGTGTTAATCACGGTTAAGTCAAGTCAAGTAAAATGAATGAGAGATATAAAAGGAGGAAAAAACAGGTATGAAAGGACTTATGCTTTTCTACTGAACTTTTTACACAAATTAATTCTCCACATTCCGACAAAATCTTCGGAGGGTCAATCGGAAATACACCCCTTCCGGTCCGACTTTTGTGCAGGAACTTGTCCGGTCCGGTCAATTGCGGTAAAATCAATACAGATAAGTCAATCTGAATATTTTCCGTTTCAGTTGGTTCCATTACCGGGAACGATTCAAATATTCTTTAAATTTTCCTTTTACCGTATATCACATTTATACGAAAATCATGGTATCAAAGACGCAAGAAAATGAAGGTCGGAAAGAAACAGATGCATGTAGGTATTCTCAACCTACTCAGCGTGCAGTATCCACTGGAAGGATACCCCCAGAACAGTCAGACTTGCGCGAGTATCTAAATGATAGAAGGATTCAAGATCAACAACCCGAGGAGGTTCAACGTCTTCAACTTGAGATTGAAAATTTACAAAGGAAGCAAAAGTTGATGAGTGACTGGTATAAACTACAGCAGGAAGCTGCGCTTCTAGGAGAACATTTAACACCGCCGAAGATGAAAGAAGTAAATCATGAGCGAGCTAACACACATATCTCTCAACTGACTCCTAATGCAGCTTCACAGATCCAACCAACTCATTCTCAGGTACCGATTCAATCTAAACATGATATTTTGAATCTTGATATTCCTGTGCAAAGAAAAACTGCAAGACAACCAAGACCTCGAAGTGAAGTAGGAGAGTCGTCTCATCGTGCGAGACCCACACACAAAGAACACAAGGCGAGCACAAAGTTAATACTCGCCTCAACAAAAGAGAAGAAAATCGCCAGATCCTCCAACTCATCGCCAAAGGCAGATCACTCCGCCACGGAATAAGGAGAAATTGCCTTATGAATCAATTCGGCGACATGTTTCCGATAATCACAGGAGGCCATTTGAGATGGGTCCGTTCGTGCAATGGATTCGGGATATTCTACCCGACACAAACTTGAAATTACCTCAGTTTGTCTTGTATACGGGAAAAAGTAAGCCGCAGGAACACATTTATCGTTATAAATCAGCAATGGGATTAGTTACCGGTGATGAAGCTATACTATGTAAAGCATTTCCGAGTACTTTATCCGAGAAGGCGTTAACATGGTTTACTTCGTTGAAAGCAAATAGTATAGACTCATGGTATACGCTGGAAAAACTTTTTCTTGACAAGTTTAGCACACCGGGTGAAATCCCAAAAATACGTGGTGATTTAACAAATGTGAAGCAGCGAGATGATGAACCATTGTTTGAATATGTTGAACGTTTCAAAAGGGTTTATGAAGAAATTGAAGGTTTGAGTCATGATACAGTACTTGCTTGTTTTGAAGGCGGGTTGAAGTCTCATGCACTCAAAACGGAGTTTGGACTCCGCAAGCCGCAAACATTGGGAGAAATGTTCAGGACTGCAAAACATGTGGCCATGGCGATTGAGCAACCAGATAGACGTCCTTCAATTCAAAAAGAAATTGCAAGTGAAAGAAAAAACGAAGGACTCAAGCGGGAGGCCATGCGCGCGGGACGAAAGGAATGGCCGAGAAGAATAGATCACCATATGTTCCAAGTCGACCGAGCTATGATAACGGAGGAAAAAATCGGATTCGGAGAACCGAAAGGCCATTCGGACTGAATATCCCGACAGAAAACTTGGTGGCGATACTTAAAGAGAAATACGGAGTGCGAGATCCTCCACCCCTCAATCCACAAACCGAAAATCTACGGGATAGGAGTAAGTATTGTGATTTTCATAGAACACATGGACACAATACTAGAAAATTGCTTTCCATTGAAACGAATCATTGAATCTTTGAAGAGGAGAGGATTGTTGAATGAATTTCTGAAAGATGGTACTCCGCCTTTGTCGGAGTCCGGAGGAAAAGAAAAGGTCATAGAGGTTATTTTTGATGAAACACCATCAATAACCAAGTTGAAACGGCAAATTCATATGTTGAAAGAAACTTGGATAACCCCCGAGTATGAGTTAAGAGAGCTCGCTATCACTTTTTCTCAAGCGGAGCTATACCCCGATTATGAACGAAATCTCAACCCTGTGATATTGGACATTGTAATCACTCGCCCGAATTGGGAAGTGTATCGAGTTAAAAGGGTTTTGATTGATACAGGGGCAGCCATCAATGTCTTGTATTATCATTTCTTTAAAGAGATGGGTCTGAGTGATCATTGTTTGGCACCGACTTCGTCAAGACTTGAAGGATTTACTACACATAAAATACATACAAAGGGTTCAGTTACTCTAAATGTCGGACTTGGAATTTGGCCGGCATGTCGTTCAGAAATGATTCAATTTTACTGTGTAGATATTCCTTCAAATTACAATGCAATACTTGGAGTTCCGGCACAAGCGACGTTCGGTATGGTGATATCAATTCCACACCAACGTGTTAAATTTCCTACTCCTGCACGTATTGGCATTTTAACTTCAAATCCTCGGTGTGTTTTGGATCACATGTTAAAAAGAAAACGAGCTTCTAAGGAAGTTGAAGAGGGTCCTTCAAGACGTTGTCTTACAACTCATCCGGAGGAAGATTCAAGTCAAGTGATACAAGAGTATGAAGAAGTGATGATTAATCCTACTCACCCGGAGCAGCGAGTGAAAATCGGAAAAGGAGTCCCTAGCGAAGAAATGAAGCAGTTAAAGGAATTTTTGATCAATCATAAGGACAACTTCGCTTGGGGTCCAGAAGATATGCCTGGTCTTGATCGAAGTGTAGCTGAACATAAGCTAAACCTTAATCCAAAGCATATACTCCAATTCAACAAAAGCAGCGACATTTTAAGGATGAAAAAGAAAAGGCGGCAAAAGGAGAAATAAGGAAACTTCTCCGAGCAGGATTCATACGAGAAGTTGAATATCCAACTTGGTTGGCCAATGTAGTTTTGGTCAAGAAAGCAAATGGGTAGTGGAGATTGTGTGTGGACTTCACCGATTTAAACAAAGCTTGTCCTAAAGATTGTTACCCACTTCCCAAAATTGATAAATTGGTGGATTCCAAGTCGGGATATGAAATGTTGAGTTTCTTGGACGCCTTTTCAGGATACCATCAAATCAAAATGTGTACTCAAGACCAAGTCCAGACCTCGTTCCGAGCAGCTGGAAAATTATTTTGTTATAACGTGATGCCTTTTGGACTCAAAAATGCAGGTGCAACATATCAACGTATGATGGATAAAGTATTATGTGAACAAATGGGAAGAAATGTGGAAGTCTATGTAGATGATATGGTAGTAAAAACCTCAAAGGGAAAATCACACATTGATAACTTAGCTGAAACTTTTGGTACATTGACCAAGTATCGGTTAAAGTTAAATCCTGTGAAGTGCACTTTCGGAGTGCGAGTTGGTAAATTTTTAGGTTTAATGATGACAGAAAGAGGAATTGAAGTAAATCCGGAAAAGATATCGACTCTTTTGGCAATACAAGAACCTCGTTGTATTAAGGATGTTCGGAGGCTTAATGGATGTATAGCCTCTCTTGGAAGATTTATCTCGAAGTCAACTAAACGATCACTTCCTTTCTTTCGAACTCCGAAACAAGCATCAAAATCCTTTGTTTGGACTGAAGAATGCCGTCAAGAATGGTCAAAGTTAAAAGAGTACTTGCAACACCCACCTCTTTTGAGTTCTCCTATCGTTGGGGAAATTTTGTACTTGTACTTGGCTGCTAGTCATCGATCGTAGCTTCGATATTAGTTAGAGAAGTTGACAACAAGCAACTTCCGGTGTACTATGTAAGCAAGGTTTTGAACGGGCCAGAAACCCGTTATGTTAATATAGAAAAATTAGCTTACTCTTTGGTTGTTGCGGGCGCGTAAATTACGCATTTATTTTGAATCACATCCTATAATTGTTTACACAAATTCGCCACTAAAGCAAATTTATCAAAAACTTGATCAATCCGGAAGAATGCTTAAGTGGTCGATTGAGCTTTGTGGATATGATATCCAATTTAAGCCTCGTACTTCGATTAAAGCCCAAGCTTTGGCCGATTTTCTAGCCGAAACCTCGTTTTCTGAAGATGAGGGCTTGGCTTTAGTTCCATATAAAGAGCCCATTTCGGAATATCCCCAAAGCTGGTTCATGAAGGTAGATGGATCGGTAAACCAAAACGGAGTCGGTGTCGGAATGGTCCTGGATTCACCGAGTAAAACTTTTCATAAATGTCGAAGTATACGCTTGAAATTTTCAATTTCAAACAATCAAGCGGAATATGAGGCATTATTACTTGGAATGACTTGGGCAGTGGAAGTCGGCATTCAATCTTTACACGTATCCAGTGATTCACAAGTCGTAGTACGGCAGGTCAATGCAGAATATGCTGTCATTTCCGAAAATTTAAAGCCCTACTTCGCCTATGCCAATCAATTGAAGAAAAGTTTTGCATTCTTTGAACTTGATAAAATTGATCGTGCACAAAATCACGAAGCGGATCATTTATCACGGATTCCCTCCAATGATATATCGAATGATTTACATATTCACGTGGAAGTATATACTACTTCTATCCTCCAACAAGTCATGGTTGTGCTAAATAACTCCACTCAATCGCAATCTTGGATTGATGAAATAAGAGATTACCTTGAACACAATGTTTTACCACAAAATCCAAGTGAAGCAAAAACAATACGACAACGAAGTGCTCGTTATGTAATACACGACAATTTGTTATATCGTAGATCATTTTCAAAGCCATTACTTCGCTGTATTCCTCCGACATTGGTACAATCGGTATTAGAGGAAGTACACGAAGGAGTTTGTGGAGGGCATCCTGGAGCTCATGCACTTGCAGATCGAATAATTCATCAAGGATTTTATTGGCCAACTCTCAAGAAGGACGCACAAGACTACGTTCGGAAGTGTCGAAGTTGTCAAATTTTTGGCAATATACCTCGACTTCCCTCAATACAACAAACACCTGTGACATTAACATGGCCATTCGATATGTGGGGCATGGATTTAATGGGAAAGTTCCCTAAATCAAAAAGTGGATTCGAGTACATGGTAGTCGCAGTTGATTATTTTTCTAAGTGGATTGAGGCCAAACCACTAGTAAATCCAACTGAAGAAAATGTGTTGAACTTTTTTCATGACTCCATATTATGTCGATTCGAAGTACCAAGAGCTGTTGTCACTGACCATGGAACTCAATTTTCAAGAAAGTTCTCAACCGAATGTGAACGATTACACATAAAGCACTGGAAATCGTCAGTAGCTCATCCTTAAGGTAATGGACAAGCGAAGCCAATAAATAAATTAATCATGCAAGCTCCGAAAAAGAACCTCGAGGGATTATCTAAGAAATGGGTAGATGAATTACATTCCGTATTATGGTCGGTACGTACTTCGAACTCGAGGACCTACGGGAGAAACGCCATATGCGTTGGTCTACGGATCGGAAGCGGTTGCACCAGCTGAACCGGCACTCCCCATATATCGTATCTCACATTTTGATAGTCAAGACAATGAGGTATCCCGGTTACGTGACTTAGATTTGTTGGATGAAAGACAAAAAACCTCTAGACTCCGATCCGAAGCATACAAAGTAAAGATGAAGTCCGCACATGATAAAAAGGTTGTCTCACGACAACCGCACATAGGTGATTGGGTGTTGAGAAAAATTGAAGTCACCACACATCAGTTGGATGCGAATAAACTAACACCTAATTGGGAGGGACCATATCAAGTGAAAAGCGAAGTGAGACCAGGTACGTTTCGATTAGCAAAAGAGGATGGAACTTTACTTCCAAATCCTTGGCATTCGGACCATCTTAAAAAGTATTTTGTGTAATACAGTGTTGATTAATATAGTTAATAGAGTAATCCCTGTTGATTATTTGTTTAAGTTTGTGATACTGCTTATGTGCATAAGAAATGATAAATCGGAGTACAAACAAAAGTCACTAAGTAGAGATTTTTCATTAATGATAAATCGAAGTACAAAAAGTCAATCCTTGTCATAAAAAAAAAAAAAAAAAAAAAAAGGGGAAAAAAAAAAAATTATCCTATGATAAATCTCTACGACTAAGTCGAAGGAGCATCGGAGAGTTGCACTGCATTAGAGGACCGCACACTGCATCGGAAGGCCGCACCGCACATCGGCATGCACTATGTCGGAGGGTTGCGCTATTGTGACTTCGCCAACATTTGAACCTGGATGGAACATCTTGGATTAGATGTTCCCGCATAAGCAGTGTGTTCAATCTCCTCACTCAAGTCAAAAAGAGTTGGCGTGACCTTCGGAGGATGTACCCACACATCACTATTATGAAGAGCATCGATCATCTCTATTTCACTCATCTCGTCTTCATTATATGGAACGAACTCAGCACCGTTCCTAAATTCTTTATCCGCAAAAGAACCAATAAACAACCGAGCGAGGTATTGTTTATCCGGAACTAAGTGATGAAGATTGCGGATAGCATGGGCACGGCCTCGTTCGAAAAACGGACACGCTTGGGTCGGAACCATCTTTTGAAAGTCGGGAGAAGATCGGAACTCATCCATAAGCTGCGAAGTGTATGCGGTTGATCTATAATATGCTACTCGATCGAATAAGACTTGAATCTCAGCAAGATGTTTTTATCCTTTTCTTTTTCCCGGATTCCCGTTCCTTAATTCGGCATTAGCGGAGTTCAGTTGGTTAGACATTTGGAGGTGCTGATCCACCACAGATTGATACTTCGCATTTGAAGTATCTAAGTCTTCTTTCATAGATGAAAGCTTGTCCTTGGTTGAAGAGAGTTCGCTTTCTGCTACCGCCAACTTGTTCTCCATAGCAAGCATGAGACTTTTTGAAGAATTGGCTGAAGCAGACATTTGAGCGAGGTGCATGGTATATGCAGCTACCTATAAAACAAGTGAAAGGTATGTCACAAGTGAGATAAAGTATAAATATTAAAATATAAAGATTAAGTGTAAGTAAATACCCGGGAAAGACAGGAACCCAGGAGTCCCACTGTGTCATCTGTGTTCATGGAGTGGATACTTTTATAAGTATCGGTATCCATACATCTCCTTAATGACCCAATGCCCAAGAAACGACCAACTTCGGGAGAAGACAGTTTGAGTCCTGTTAAGACAGGAGCAGATTGGTGAATTTCGCGGCCAAGGGCATACAGATCCGTTATTACCAGTGGGGAGTTTGAATCCAGGTTGAAGTCAAGAAGCTTCTTTCCTTTTGAGCTAGCTAGACTCCCCCCGGGAATGGCTCGATTCCGAGTTGCGGACAACAATCTCAGTATTACTTCGACTCCATTTTGAAGTCGGAGCCCGATCGAGTAGAAGAATTTTTCTCCAAAGTCCTCTTCTTTGGAGATTTCTTTTGCTGAGCCGGCACTTCGAGTGCGGCCCCAGAATCTTCGGAGTCGTCCACTTCGACAACAGCACCTTTTACACTAGCCTTTGGTGGGTTCGGAGTGATTTTCTCCAAAGTCTTTGATCCGGCAGCTTGAAGAGATCTTCTTTTTGAAGTAAAATCCATATCCGAAAATACAGAGCAAGGTAATGAGTAAAAATAGTAGAATAGAAGAGTAAGGAAAAGGATTCTCAAAAATAAGTGTAACAAGTATACCCTCATCGGTCCGACATCCTGCAGAAGTTGCTGTAGAACATATACTACACTCATCAAAAAATACTCTACCCGGGTGAAGTCTCCATACGGGATATTCATTTATATCGTCCAGTCCTAGTTCAGCTCGGCGTTCTTTAAATTGAAATCCTCCGATTCCACACCAACGTAAACTCTCGGGACTCAACAAGTCACTAGACAAAAAATATTTAGTCCGAGTGTCGGGGTTATCTCCTAATTCACTTCAGACGAAGTCAAAAAACTTCCTATCGGACTCCGAGTACTTTGTTTTCTTTCCTACTGGTTTCCAAGCCTCTAACATCCCAACTAACGGACGAAAAGGAAAACCAGAAGTACTCTCTACACATACCCATCTTTCTCTCCAATCGGGAAGTTTGCTGGGGGGGAATCAAAAAGAGTTACTACGTTAGAGCGAGGTCTGACAGATAGGGTTCTTTTGTTCATACGGAGTGTGGAAAAGAAAGTCCGCAAAATCAACTCAGACATTTCAACCCCTACCCGTCTACACAACACAATCAAACACAGAATACAGCGAACTATATTTGGATGGATATGAGCTGGTTGGGAATTTACCAACAATAAAAAATCGACAAAGGCAGGGTCAAGAGGAAATCGAAGTCCATACATAAAATGGGCTAAAGGAACTGGGATAGAGTAGTTGGTCATCGACAAGACTACAGCTGGAGCAGTAATCTTATATTTACTCTCATCCACTAAACCCCGGATACAATTAACCTCAAGGCTCTCAATCATATTATTTTTTAGTACAAAGTCACTTGAAAAAAGTTCGAATCACCCCGCTTTTGGTTTTTTCGGGGATATCCTTAATGGATATACCTGTCGAGGTAACACCAGCATAAATAGTCTTAGAAGATGAAGGAATAGAAGGAATCGCGATGGGAATGGTTAGCCCTTCGAAAGACAAAAGTGCAGAAGAAGAAACTCGAACAGCTACGGGAATAGAGGAAGAGGGAAGTGAAGTAAGTAGAGTGGCAGTGGGAATTGTAACAACAGATGAGATGATCTCATCATTAGAAGACTCCCTAGTTCCAACATCCTTGTCACTTGTCGAAGCCTCCGAAGTGCTCGGAGACTCATCGGAGCCGAGTTCCTCCACTTCGGTAAGAGGCATAGAAGGAGGGTTATCCTCGACACTTCGACATTGTAGCCTTGTGACAAATAAGGACCTTGGGTAAGTCTTACAAATTTTTTGATTATATCTTTATTATCTATGTCTATCATGTTAAAGCCCCGTGTTCTACACTTACCCACTCAATCCTCCACCCACCTATTATATCTTCCACTTCGATAATCACACTCAAACAAAAAGAGCCCTAGAAATTCAGTCTGTAAAAACGGATTGAATAACCAAAATCCCTAAAATCAATCGAAGATGAATTCCAATCTCATCACATCTTAAACATTCTATTCCCTATCTATAACCATAAAACCCAAAAACAAAAAAACACTCGAACAACAGTAGCAAAAATAAAGTAGAAACAAATAAACCAGAATAAAAAAAAAAAGAGGAAATAAAGCCATACCGGTAAATGAAGAGGAACAATCGGAGCAGAGCGATAAACGATGGAGGAGTGAAAGCAAAATCAAAGGTTATTTTTCTTCAGTAGTGTGAAGAATTGCCAGAATCCAGTGAGAGCTCAAAAATGGTGAAGAAAAGAGAATGAAAGAAGAAAGGGGGATATTTATAAGAGACAAAACCCTAGGTTCTCTCTTCCTTTCCCTTAAAAAATATATACATACAGAAAGAATATATGTATATCAAGTGCACTTTGACGGCTAAATGAATGAAATCATAAAGTCACGCCCTCTTATCGGGATATGTGAACTTTATTCCGATTACAATTTTCCATAAAGGGCATAATTACATGTCCTTTCGTCTGCAGACAAAGAAAGACAATTTGGTTTTGAAACCTAGCGTGAGTGATACGAAACATTACTCCAGTAGTATGTTATAGCAGTTCGGATATCATCATATGATTTCATCCGATCTGGAGGGCCACTGAAGAGGGTCTCTATAAACATAAGATGTTGACTCCGATTTTAAGTGAGAATCGACATTAGTGACTCCGATTTCGAGTGTGAGTCGACTTTACTAATGGATTCCGGGCGAAGTTCATTATGGGTTGACCCCGAGTCGGACACTACTAAATTGAAAGTCATAACTCGAAGGGTATATTATTGCTGTACGAATTACCTTATACTTGGCAAGAGATAGGCGAAGTATAGAAATGGGTAAATCTTCAAGATTATGGAAATTAATTACCGCTTGAAGTAAAATATCCGATTGGACCTTTATGAAAGTGATGATGAAGATGACAGATATTATTCCACTCAAGCATGAAGATGACAGATGTCACTCCATTCACTCTTTAAGATGACATGTGTATTAATGACACATAAAAGTTACCGTAATAGTAACTTGTGTTAATCACGGTTAAGTCAAGTCAAGTAAAATGAATGAGAGATATAAAAGGAGGAAAAAACAGTATGAAAGGACTTATGCTTTTCTACTGAACTTTTTACACAAATTAATTCTCCACATTCCGACAAAATCTTCGGAGGGTCAATCGGAAATACACCCCTTCCGGTCTGACTTTTGTGCAGGAACTTGTCCGGTCCGGCTCAATTGCGGTAAAATCAATACGGATAAGTCAATCTGAATCTTTTCCGTTTCAGGAACCAATTATACACATTGGGTTCAGCAATTTGACCATGACGTGCCAACTCAATCGCAATCTCTTTAACCTTTTGTGGATTCGGTGTCCTAATCTCTTCTTCATCAAACACACGTTCAAGAATACGAAGTTGTTCTGTTGTCGGATTCCATCGCTGTCTCCGACTCAGCTGTTGTTTCTGCCCCATTAGAGAATACGACGTCGTTGTCCGATGCAATTCTTCCAGATTATTGTGAGTCCTCATTCTATGCAACTCTTCTAGTTGTTCACAGATGGTGGAATAAGCGGCAATTTGCATGCGTAGGACTTCCATTTGCTCGTCTGTCATGATTACCTTATTATTATTATTCACAAACAATATTCCATTGTATTCTTGAATCTCTTCTTCCATGTTTTTTTTTTTTTTAAAATATTTTTTGAACTGTTGTTGATAAATGGTTTATATACACAACTGAATATTTAATATATATCTTGAGAAAAAATCAACAATGGATTTTTAGTTCTATATTGGTAATGTGGAATCTTTAAGTTTTATGTATTCATTATTAACTGGAAAAAAAAAAGGTAAGAAAGGAAGATAAATCTTGATGAATATATGTTCTGATCACTGCGGATACTAAAAGATTTCAATCTTTTTGGAATATTTCAAAATATATATAATATATATATGATTTCCGTCCATGGAAAAATTAACTGGATAAAATTTTCTTCATTATTATTATTTTTGCTGTAATTTTGACTACTGACATAGTATTGGATAAATAATGAGCTTCTCTTCTTTTCTTTTCTTTTTTTTTAATAGAATTAATTAAAGTGTAGTTTTTTTTTTAAAGAAATTCTAAATTTCTACAGTGTGTCTCGAATTAATGATCTGTAGGTCATAAGTGAGGTCCTTATCAAATGAACTACACATTCTTAACAATTAAAGTGTAGTTGAATTGATAAAATAGTCACTTATAGTTTAAGAAATTATAAATTCTAAACATATTAAAGGTGAAAATACCTCAAAATTATTTTTTGTTTAATATTTTTCAAACTTATTTATAAAAAGATAAATAATATTATAAAAACTAGCTAGCATCAACATTAATATTTAATAATTAAGATTAATAAAATATATGATTGTTTTAATATAATGTTAAAATGGTTAAGATTGTTGAGGGGTTTCTATACTAAGAAAATAGTCAACAGAAAATTTGACAATTATATATACCGAGTATGTTTGGACTCCGAGACTTTAAAAAATATTAAAAAGTCTAAGTGAAGACTACTCTTTGTTTTAAAAAAATTTAATTTTAATTTTTTTTTTTTTAAAATATAAATATTTTAAATATTTTAAAAAATATAAAATTTGACAATTACTCTTTGTTTTTTTTTTTTTTTTTAAGCCCTTTCTGGATAGAGGCTAACTATTCTTCGAGAGTCTCTTATCCTCTTAAAATCTTCCTTTAGGAATCACATTCTTCCTTAAGAGCCTTGCTCTTTTGAGCAATATTAGCCTCTAATGCAATCAGACTTCCTGATGACTAAGAGATTTTTTGATAAGCTCTGTGGCATGGAACAAACCAAAGCCTGTATAAAGGAATTTATACGGGTTAGCATGCTATTCTAAAAACTAAAAGGAAAACTGAGAGAGGGTATAAAGGTTTTTTACCTTAGATCTTGGATAGCTCAAGCTAGAAATTCTCTTATAATCACCTTTAGGAGATATGTTCATGAGAATCTCTTGCTTTGGCCCCTTTGTCCTTACAATCATTCTCCTTAATTTTCCAATTTGTCTTGAAAACACTCTCTATGAGAGTAGGAAAGGGAGCAACAAAAGAAGAGATGGGAGATGATGGCTTCATTCCTAGACGATGTACAAGAGGGACATGAACATCACATGATGGCATTGGCTCAAAAGCCATCAGGATCGATGCCTCCTCCATTGAGGTTACTAGAGAATCTTGGGTTCAATAACCTTAGGGAAAAGTTAAAATCTCTTAATTGCCTCAAACCATTGATTGAGGTTTTCCTCTTTGGCTTGAGGTATTGCCTGATGAATCATTTGTTTTGGTTTGAGTATACCTCGTCAATTCAGTTGCGGGGGAATTCTTCTCCACTTTGCTAGAAACTAGGAGGTGAAAAATATAGGCTCTTGTAAATACACAAAAAGAAAATTGTTAGTTAATCTAAAATGAAATTTTTAGTGGAAGGAAAAAGGAAAAAAAAGAAAAAGAAAAGAAGGTATTTCCTTAATATCTTGATATCAAACACTCCTTATATAAATATCCATCATAGAAGATGAATCATTTCCAACTTTTGCCAATTGGCAAGCACAAAGTTAATTTTGCATAATTTCTCAATTGGGCTTGCATCAACCCTATCGGGTCGATCAGCTATTGTTTAGGCACTTAGAGGTATTCCAAGGGATCTTAACCTCATCTAGCTCAAGATGTCTCATGAAGAAGAACTCCTTCCTATAGTGAATGCTTGAAGGCAAGAAGAAAAAAATCTTGCACTCATGATCACCTTTGCGTATAAAACCAGCCTTTATCATTTGTTAGTGTGTACTTTTGCATCATAACAAAGAAGTGTTGAAACAACCCTTTTTTTTTTTTTTTTTTTATATATATAGTGGGTTATCCGGGCTGGGTTGACCCGACTAATCCCCACTGAGATCTAATATATATATATATATATATATATATTTTTTTTTTTATATAGTGATAATGTCCAAATTTTTACTCGACTAATTTAACACTGAGATCCAACAACACTTTAGCTGAACCTAGGTGTCAAACCCGAAGGAGCGGTTGGGGGAGCGGGCTCTTGCCACTCAGCCACACTACCGTAGACATAATATGAATAATATATATATACATATCCTCCACTAACCATTAAACCTCTTCTAGAATGATTGTTGTCTTCTACAATCTACTGTGTTTTTTTCTTATAAATTTTCCAGTTTCTTCAATATTCTTCTCACTACTCTTAAATTCTCTTTTTGTTTCTCTTGAATTCAATATATGAATAATATATATACATATGCTCCACTAACCAGTAAATCTCTTTTAAAATAAACTATTATCTTCTACAATCTGCTTTTTTTTTTTTTTTTTAATTGTTTCTCTTGAATTCAATTTTTTTTTTTAAATGTTCAGCTTTTGGTTTCTTCTTCATAAAAATCATCATTTTCATTTGTTTCAAATTATCATATCAGCCATATCGGTAAAAAATCATGAATATCAGCCGAAAATCATTATTATCGACCAAAAATTGTTAATATCGGCTAAATATTGACCGTTTTAAAACAATATGCTACCGACATAAGATTTTGTGTTATTTTTGTATCGAAAGGGACCATTCCAAATATGACTCGATCGATTCGTCTCAGAATCAACCGAGATTGCAAACCCTTAATTTGCATGTTTGGCTTTTGCTTCTCGTCTCTTATTCAATCCCAAGCTGGTTAGTATATTTATTTTTATTTATTTCTTATTCTGGTCTTGGTTTTCAAATTGGGAAAGAAAACTGGAAATTTAACATTGGAGGCGATTCTTTATTTGTTTAAATAAATTTTAGGGGAATCTCTAACTGGTTAAAGCATATTTATAATCTTCCAAAAAATTTCTATCCTAATATTAATTTGTCTGATTCTATTGATTTCTCATCCGGATATTTTGTTTTAAAGACATTTTGCCCCAGTTGCTCTATAGGTATATATTCCTTTGTCATTGTGCAAAAGTAATTTTAGGGATAATTTTCTTTTGTAAGTTGGGATATTACTGTGATAAAAAATTAATGCCTTCTGTTTGGATTTCTTCATTTTTTTTTTCCAATTTCGGTGAGTATTTTGTTGAATATCTATCTATAGAAGCTTCAAAGATATTCTAAACATATGCACTTTGGAGAGTAAACCCTAGCTGCGCATCCTTTCTTGTCTTCTTAAACTCGAATTTCACAGGTTCTATTTAGATAAGAAGGTAAGTTCGAATTCCTTTTGCATGTTCTTGTAGTTTAAATTATTTATGTTTTGATTCTAGTGCGAAATTCAGTTGGTGGTAAATTTTTTATTTTCTTGGATTTCTGTGTATTTTGTATGTTATTCAAGTTTATTTTGAGATTTGATTATGAAACGCATGGCAGTTAAATGTTCCTAATCTATATTATGCTAAACTGGATTTTGCTTTAATTTTCTTTTAAGGGGATTTTTTTTTTTTTGTAAACGTGTCCATTGATCTGTTTCATGTCAAGTGAGAATCAAATATTTGATCTGATTCGTTGCTGAATATTTTGTGTTATATCTATCTGGTAATGTGTAAGTGTGATGGTAAGTTGAATGGCTTTGTATGGTCTGTTTTCTTTTGTTATAAATCTGGTCTCTCTCATGAATGCTTATTATTTTGGTTCTATGCCCTCTCTTTCATTTTTACTTTAATAATTTGTTTGTGTAACACAAGGCTTGAATGTACTAGCATTTTCTAAAAAAATTTCATATTTTCATTTTCTTTACCTTTGAATTTTGGGAATGTATGTTAAGATGTAAGCTAATGATTTCATCTACTAGCATTTCTCTGTAATATCTATGTATATATATAAAATTTTTATCTTTTATTCGTGTGGGTATGTGATAAGTTTTAATATATATCTATATATATATATATTCTTTTTCTTTTTTGAACTGTGAGCCCATCAATAGGAGGGTAATGTGAATTGGGCATTTGAGTTGGTATTAGTATTCCACACATGGAATCTTAAAGAATTGGAGGTAAAAATTACAGGATGTTCTGGTGAGGCTATTTGCTTTTATTTATTTATTTATTTTTGTTCTTTGAATGAGAAATCTGCTAAAGGCATTCTAAGTTCGAGTTTTGCTGCATCCAAAAGAGAATAGTGTTATCCTAGTATTGCCATGCATAATAGTAGCATGATAGTGAGTGATTTGAAGGTGTAAATTTGCTAGCACATGAGTTAAAGAGGGCTTTCAAGTGTTGAATTTACAGTATCCGGTAGCCAAACTCATTTTCCTTTGTCATAAAGTCAAACTCAAAACCTTACTTAAGGAATTAGATTCCTTATATTGTTGTAATTTTCTTTTTTGGGGTTAGAAAAGGAAATATTGTATTATAAATAAAAGGAATACATAGTACAACTAGTGTTGCAAAATAAAGGACCAACAAATGGACTTATACAGTGATGCAAAATTCTAAGCAAAAGAGATGTAGTATAAGGCCTATTGAGAACAAGGTGGTATCCCAATACATTGTTTCCCAATTTTGGTTGCATAAATTTTGTTTTCTTGGGGGTTTGATTTTCAAGATAATCCGATAACCCTTTTTTTGAGGAAGGCTTGTCGTCTCCATACTGTTCTGCAAATGGCAACCTTTGACAATTCTCTATAACACTTCATTTTGCAAGCAAGTGTTGAAGAAACTTTTAATGGGGATGCTAACTTAGAGGTCAAAGTTAAACTGTTTGTTAATCTGTAATGGTTTAGCTAAAGAGATTAGTTTTAACTGTGATTAGAAAGGAGAAGGAGGCAATATTCAGTTACTATTTTCTTAGTTTGATAAGTTTGGACTTCTTTATTCTCTTTAATCTCTTAGTCATGACTATATTTTCTTTAGTTTTGTTCACAATGTAGTTTCTGCATTTGTTTTGTGAGAAGTCAAAAACTTTTTGTGAACTGTAAATTTTTATTTGGATAACACTCTAGCTGCTGATTTTTGCTTTTTAGTTAGGTTTTGAGCTATGTAAGTTTTATAATAATGACAATGGTGTTGTTTATAGTTCAATAAAGAAGATGGCAGTTAATGAACAATCAGTAATGGGTGTAATTAGGGCTGCGAGGCCTACATTTCGAAATGCCCATGACAAGGTTGCGTTTGCTATACATTCATCTTTTCTTGCCTCCGGTTTCACCCTCCATGCTACTGGCCCATCTACCTTTACTGATGATGCACTTTCCTCCTCTTCTACTACTGGTACTTATTTTTCATTCTGGGGATTAAGAAGAGAAGAAAGAAGAAAAACTTTGAGAGAAAGATAGGACCTCAGTTGTTTGTTGCAATTTTAACTTTGCCTTTGTTAATTATTGGTGTTTCAGATGAAGTTGGCATTGAGCATTGGAATGAACTTGATGATGCTTATGGGTTTGTTTATTCCAATTCAGAAAAGGATTCAAAGAAAATTCTGGTGAAGTGTGTAGTATTGAATGACAATCTATTTGTTGATGCTTTAAGGGAAGGTGATTCTGAACCTGCTCACATTGAAATTAAGTAAGTTTTATTATTTATTTATTTTTCCATATTTCCTTCCAAGTTATATTTGTTAATAATTTTTTCGAATGTACTTTTATTGTATTTAGTGTTAAGGACTATGCCGCAGATGAAGGGGCACAAAACTATACATCAATGTTCAAGGATTTTAAGAAGCTGGTTGGACATATCAATGATGAAATCTTAAGTAAATATAATGGCTCTCCATCAGATGGTTCATCAAGTCATAAGGAAAGGTAATTTACATTTTTTTTTTTACTCTTAAAAGTTATCGGTTTTAAAATGCTTTTGTTGGCAGTAAGTCTTCGAGTACTTGGATTATGTGAAATTTTGGAACATCCTATAGTTTTTTTTTTCCCCTGCAAAAAAGGAATGAAATGATCTACTCCTTTTGTAATATTTTTCAAGGATATATGCAATCTGGGTTGACTTTTATCTCGGAAACTGTTTCTATTTTATTCTCTTACTATTGCTTGCAAATAGTAATCTAATGATAGGAGAAAAATAAATTAGTTTTCTTCATAGATGATGTAGTTATCACATTTTTACTAAATACTTTTGTTACAAACCTTTGTTGTTAATGACTTTGTACCCTGTAGCGTTTCCTCTTCTTGTACCGTTCCCCATTCTTGATTTTGCTATGTTATCTCACTTGACAAGTAATTTGCCATACTTTCTATTTGTATTCTGAAAAGCAGAGATGGATTGCAAGATAATACCAATCAAGGACGAGAAGATGTATCTGGAATTGTTGATCCAACTTTTTATCCCCCTGGACCACCCCTTGTACCAGGGTATGTTTCTTATAAATATAGTTCCACACGGAGATATTTGTGTTGAAACATTGATACTTGGTCTTCTTTCCATTATTTTAAGATCACAAAAAGTATGGAGAGTGAGTTTCTTTCTGTGTTTGCCCAAGCTGACATTTTCATTTTTTTATGTACTTGGTTTAAGTACAGTTTCATTGTTCCTCCTGTTCCTGATGTTGGTGGCAGTGACCTTTTTGCTGGACCTGGTGCTGGAGTATATCCCACAAGGTTTTCTAGTTTTATCCACTTCTGCGGTCTGATTTATGCTTAGTTACCAAGTATTATCTTTCTAATCATTTGTTGTTCTCTTGTAGGGGTTTTTCTGGTGGAGGCAGTATGCTTGTAGGTTAGTTTCATAATATCTGTGCTTGATCTAATTGAATCAATTGTCTAGTTAAACCTTTTAAATTTGTATGACCATACAGGACCAAATGATCCACGGTTCTTTGGTGGAGTAGGAAGAGAGCCACATATACCAGGACATATACCGGGGTGAGCTTTACTTTTGTGTGATGTCACATTAACACATACTTCATGCTATCCAAGTACAGATCAAGAATGAAATCAATTTTCTTTGACTTTCATATCCAAATTGATTTATGAATGCAGAGTTGTACCACCTGGCGCACGTTTTGATCCTTTTGGCCCACCTGGTGTCCCTGGTTTTGAGCCTAACCGCTTTGTGAGGTAGGCTGGTGCTGATTGGACTGATTCTTATTTAATTAATGTACTTTAAATTGAGGGTAGTTTACTACTAGATTGAAGACTAAGAGCCTAGGCATAGCAGTTTTTTTATGTTGCATGATTTTTGGGCAGCCCTGATCGAAAAAACTTTTTTGTTTGCACCCCTAACATACAGTTCAATAATCTTATAGATTTCCCGATTTCTGTTTCCTAGGACATTTGGATAGATCAAGATAAGACTCTTGGTTGTAGTCAAATGATTTGGATCATTCACATCATTCATATCTTTGCTGAACTCTAGAAAGGTTGGCTCACCTTCTGTTATCTTTCAATGTTCTTAGTATATTGGCCTTAATGTCACAAGCATTCATAACGAAATAATGGCATATAATAACTTCTTCAAATTATTTCTGCATACTGGAATAAATTCTCTAGGCCTAAATATAATGTTAATTCCAGTGTTTAGGCAGTCTTTGACATCAACTGATTTTAATAAATTATAAATGTTGGCCAAATAAGGCTGAAACTCAGTAACTATTATAGTAGTTTGATGACTTATCTCTGTATTAAAGGGTTTATGCCACTGACCATCTGAGTCTGGCTTGAGCAATTTGCTGGCTAGGTTTTGGATGTAACAAATTTTGTATTCATAGTGTTTTAACAATTAGTCTCAAATTTGTGGTTGTGTTGCAGGGATCCGAGAAGGCCAGGACGTGGGACTCATCCAGACTTGGAACCCTTTAGGAATGACTCCGACTTTATTTGATCTGCTGTAGAATAATGAAAGTTGGGTGTTGAGCCTTCTGTATTGTTTGGTTTTGGTGTATAGTGTTCTACCTTTGTTGGGAAACTTTTTCTGTTAGATGTGAAACTACAAGAAAACCGGTTGTTATTCACAGTATGATAAACGCAGTTTTGGCTTTTTTTTTTTTTTTTGTTTTTAAAGAAATAAAATATAAGGTAGATATCTCGGAGTATATAATATTTCTTTTGGTCTATTATAATATTCTCTTGGTCTAATTTAGCTTGCTCATTCTCTTAACTAGAAAACATGAAAAATCAGTTTATTCATTATTATTATTATTTTGTTGAAAAGAGGAATTTGTATTTATTTAAAGAAGTATTTGGCACAAGGCCTCTTATCTTCAAGTAGACCAAAAAACTTTAATACGAGCCTATATTACAGAAATACCATTTCTTTTCCTCCAGTTTCAGCGTGACTCTTCTTCACCGCTATTGATACGGACACTTCTTGGTAGTGAAACTCTTTGTAGATCTACAAAATATTGGTTAATAGCAAAAAGATGGTAATCCTATTCTCTTTCTTGTATGTACCCTTCGGCTGGCACCACTGAACCATGGGCTAGTAGTACTCTTCAGTCTAAGATCAAGGCTTTTTCATATTTTAAGTTATTATTATTATTTTCCCCCCATTAATCGTAGTCATATCTATTCAAGTCTGTTGAGCTGGATTCTTTTTGTTAAGGTTATAATGTTGAATTTATTTCAATACGGTGAGTTTATATGTTAATTATGTATCTAATACTATTATATTTTATTAGACTCTATTAAAGTTTAATGGACTAATATGCATAAAAAATAAGTATAAGTGTGCATATGTATATACCATATTCTTAAATTGTGATGGGTTAGTTAGGCATATAATAATATATTGGTTATGGTCCTTGGAAGATTATTGAGAGTTTTATATTCCGTCATTAGAATAGTGATAGATATCATAATATCTATCTTAATATTTATCTTTTATATTATCATATTTTATTATAAATACAAGGTCAAACAAAGAGGAAAGGTAAGTGGAATTCTTCTCTAAAAAACCTAACTTTTCAGCCTTTCTTCGGTTTTGTTTCGAACTTAAGCATCGGAGGAGCTTCACGGAGAGCAATCTCCGTTTGATTTTGTTTTTTACGGAAACGAAGATTCGGGAGATCGAGATTAAGATATTTAGAGATTGGAGGCGACATCAAATAGAACCCTTAACTTTGATAGATCTCTTGGATGATCATAATCAAGAATATCAAAAATTCAAGATAGTCAAGAAGGGTCTCCTAACAACACGTTAAAATTTGATTAAACAATAAAACAAAATCATAAATGATCAACCAATCAATCAATTCAACCTTAATTTAAAATCCGTGATAATTCAACGCAATTCATTAATTCATTAAAATGTCTAAATTTTAAATCAATCACAAACAATAATTTAAAACTGAACCACTCAACATGGCTACCAAAAATTCTCTCACTATAGAAAATAATTCTCTCCCTCTTTCATTAGAGGAAGTAGATGTTTTAGCTAGAACAAATAAAACCATTCCACCGGATCCTTCAAATGCAACCTCTACTCAATCAACTTACAAAAATTAGTTTCTAATATTGGTAATCAAGTACCACACAATTTTATCTCACATTGTCGACCTCTATATGAAGCCAACATGTTAGATGAACTGGAAAACCCCAATGAAGGTGCTGCATCTATTCCAATCTCCTCCCAAGACAAACAACAAATCTATCAAAAATGGACAAAGGCTTTAATTATCAAAGTTTATGGAAAAACAGTTCGTTTTAGGTTTCTTTACAGGAAATTACTTGAACTTTGGAAATCCACCAAAGATCTAAAGTTAATTGATCCTGGCCAAGACTTTTTCCTTATGAACTTTCAATACCACAAAAACTATAGCATAACCCTACATGAAGGGCCTTGGTTTATTAGCAGACACTTTCTAGTAATACAACAATTGCAGCCATGTTTTCAACCATTTCAAGCCTCATTCAGTTTTACAGAACTTTGGGAGTGACTCCAAGAACCGCCTACAGAGTTATATGATATTCAAATTCTCACCAAAATAGGCTATGTCATTGGTCAACTTCTTTGTATGGATGTATGCATTCAAGATGCTCAAAGGGGTTAATATGCGAGACTATGCATAGAAGTCCAACTCGAGCAACCTCTCATCACCTCCAGCTACATTGGCAAATTCCACCAAAAATTTTTATATGAAGGTATTAATTTGCTCTACCACTACCGTGGTAGATTTGGGCATTCTCTTTCTAACTGTGCATATTCACAAAATCACACACATGCACCTTCTTCTATTTCACGCATTTCCCTGCATTATTCATCATCTTTTGCACACACAACCCATGAATATGAAAGTTCTCCCTCCAATGTTAGTCCCAACACATCTACCCAAATTACCCATCGACTGATAACAATTCTAGTCTGCCCCCATCACTCAGCAGTCTCCTTAAACAAACACACATTTCCTAGTAGTTAAAAACAAAAATTGAATTCCATTCACCCGATGACCAGCTGGTCACTAACGCTCTCCCACATCTTACACCAGCAGACATTACCCGACAAATCACAACTTTAGCTTCCGGTCCTAGATTGTCCACCTAAAAACATAGGCCATGGATGCTCGTCCAATACCTGAAAAATAAAAGAAACAAACCACACAAACCTTTGGGTAAACACCCGAACGATACCTCTAGTCACATTGCCACCAACCTAGATACTCGTAAACATACTTCCAAACCGATTTTGGTTGAGAACATTCCAAATCTGGAAGCCCCATTACAACTAATATTACCTATGCTTGAAACACAATTCCTTTAGGGAAAAAAAGAAAAAGAAATCTAAAGTAGAAAATCGGAATACTCGCTTTTCTTCTCACCTCCCAACATCAACTATGAAATCTGCACCTAACATCACCTCCACATTTATTGCTACATTCCAATCACTGACTGTTAAATTGGCGGTGACATCCCCTATCGAAACTGTAATAGACAGCAAACCACAACCCCAAATCAAAGAGCCTACCCTGCCGCCACTCTCCACAACTCCATAAATACCCATCATAGCAACTATGGTAATCGAGCCTCCTTCTGCTCAAATACCCATTTCGAATAACACTCCCCCTCACCCTTTCGAAATCAAGCTACACGAAAACTCATCAAACGCTATCTAGCAAAATGCTAAGATACCCATATCACACAAATGGAAAGTCAAATTCGAAGGCCCAATTGGTTGTTGCACAAAAGAAGACAACTCAGATCATACCAACAAGTTCGACCAACGTTCAAAACTCATCGGAAAGGGAAAATCTCAGCTGAAACTCATATGAAGATCTCGAAATTCAACGACTACTGGAAATCCTACCGAAGGACCTTTACACATATCCATTGATAGAATATGAGCCCTTAATTATATTTTAGCTAATAAGAGAAAACTTTTCGGAGATAACTTTCTAGTCGGAGGAGCAAAAAACGTTCATCTTCTCCTTTCACCCGAATGTCTTCGGAGCGTCGTTTGTATTACGCAATCCCAGTCCTCAAAAATTGATGTGTAATTTGTTATCATGCATTTACACATCTATGTTTGTGATTAATTAGGATAAATTGTCACTTAAACAAACATAACCTAAGGCAGAGTACCTATCGAATGCAGATAGTAACATGGAAGCATCAACGATTTTAAATTTATTAATTATAACGTTTAATCTCAGGAACGTTGATAACAACTTAATAATATCGATCAATTATGACAAAGTGTAGTATATTGGGAATTAGTCCTAGGTTCAAGTCCAATTCATGGAGATTGATTGATTGTATATAAAGTAAACAAAGCAAGTAAAGATAAATAATAGGAATCTTAATTAAGCTCCATTGATCCAATTAGGAAAACCTATATTCGAAGATGCAACTTGCAAGTGGATCTAAGACAATTATGAATTCAAATTATCTTACTACCATACTTGAGTTATCTAATGTGATTACCTCAATATTGGTCATTGTAAGTAATCCTAAACCTTTTTAGATCAGCTATTAAGTCGTCAATTTAATAACTTAACCCTAAGATTTGCATTAATTCCAAACTCAAGATTATTAGGATGTCTAACCTTAGTACGGTCGATGTAAGTTATTAGTTCTAATTTGACAACTCATTAAATCTCCTATGGTCGAGATTCATTAACAAATAGTCAATTCAATTAACTATCAAGTATCATGCATCAACCTAAGTTTCATGACATAAACTCAATCAGAAAATCAAATTGAAAGCGCAAGAAAATAAGTAATTCACAATGTATATTAAATCGTATCCTTTTCGGAAATGTGAGATAAAAACTCTAATTGTTCATTCTAAAGATAGAAACCTATGACACAAAATTATAACAAATGAAAGAAAACGAAATACAAGAATTAAAAGATAAGGAGAAAGTAAGGTTGCCGTTTTCGTGCCACGCCCCAATGGTATGATTCGTTTCTCCAGACCCGAAAGATTCCTAACTCCGAGTCTTTATCCCGATCTACAGATCTACATCTCTCACTAATACTATAGAGTTATTCCTTACGGTCGAGGTTCAAACCCTATACTAAAAATGAGAAAAAGAAGATCTACGAGGGAATTACGAAAGATCTATCGTTTAGAGCACATAATTCCTCGTGTTCTGTGTAATTCTAGTGTGTAAAAAGTTGGAAATGATGCCTCTATTTATAGGGGTGAATACGGGGGTATTATGGACATTTTTCGGGTGAAAAACACAAAAATTTTGGATCTGGGGCTCTGGACGGCCGTCCACCCTCTTGGACAGCCCGTCCACTTCTCTGTACAGCCCGTGCACACTATTCAAAAATTACCCTTCGCCCCTGATTTTGCCCAATTTTGCAATAGCCCCAAAACTTTCTTGAAATCAAAATAGTATAATTAAATGTTATAATCAACTAATTACAGCCAATTAATACCATAATTAACTTAAATTGAACACAATTATCATACTAAAAATACGATATAAAACCGAGTTATCAACAATCTCATCCCGAAAATAAATCAACAGTGATAATCATTCCATGGATGAATACAACAATGAACGATGTCAACAACCTATTGGAATTATCCAACCAAAGGGACAATCTCCTGTTGGTCTTATGGAATTGTAGAGAAATCAAGAACCAGGCTTCAAAATGAATTTAAGTGAATTAATCGGTTACGACAAACCTGCAATTATTGTGCTAACTGAAACAAAGGCTAGCAGAGATGAAGTTGATTCCATAATGTCTTCTTTCAACTACGAACACACTTCCAAGGTAGATTTGGATGGAGCTGGTGGCGGGATTTATATTCTCTGGAACAACTAGATCAAATTCGAACCACACTACAAGAAAAACTGGAATTTGTCAAATCCGTAGCAAATTGCGACCAAATTTGCGACGACAGCCTTGGCCGTCGCAAATTGCGACTAATTTTTGCGACGGCCACAAATCCGTTGCAGATTGCGACCATTTTTTTCGACGGCCTCAAATCCGTCGCAAATTGCGACCAAATTTGCGACGGCCTCCTTGGCAATCGCAAATTGCGACTAATTTTTGCGACGGCCACAAATCCGTCGCAAATTTGCGGCTGATTTTGCGTGACGGGCTTAGGTGCCAAATTTTGCGCATTTTTGCCGCGCAAATTTGCGACCAATTTTGGGGCCGTTTTAGCCGCCGCAAATTTGCGACCGATTTTTGCAAATTTGCGACCGCGCCACCTAGTGGTTTTAGAGAAGAATTTCACTTACTTGTTCTTATCGTTTTAACTTATATTTATAATGATAATTTCCTAATAAAAAAATAGACTTCTAAGTGGTTAAGGAATGTATATCTATGGTTGATTAAATATTATGATATATATAAAGATAATATAAAAGATAAATATTATGATATTATGATAAATATAATATATAAAATAAAATAAATGTTATAATATCCACCATATATCATATCACATTCCAACTAAACATAATTTTTCTGAGCCCGACATTAACTAGCGGATGTTTAGGACTCTAGATATATCTCCCATACATATGATATAACAGTTACTTCTCAGAGTGCTCTTATCCACTATAATATCAATTGTTATAGGCCAACTAACATGCACAATCAATTAATTGACATCATTCTTACTTAATGCAACATATATTTTCATTCTTTATTTATAATTTTTGAGTATTAAAATTATATATGTAGTACAAAATATGTTATTAGTATATACATATTAATCTAAATATATATATATATATATGTGTGTATATATATATATATATATATATATATATATATATATATATATATTTGCATATATATATCTATATACATATATATACACACATATATATATATATATAAAAGTCATATATATATATATATATATTAAAGTAAAAAAGATAAAACACAAATTAAAAAGTTAGGGAAAAAGTAAATATTACACAAACAAACCCTCCTCTCCTTTCTTTTCCCATACCCGCAGCTTTCTCTTCCCATACCCGCAACAGACTTCCTTCTTCTTCTTCTTCTTCTCTTCTCTTCTAGGATTAACCTACTTGCAAGGGAAATTAACAAATTGTGACACCTCTTCTCATTCTCTATACTTGCGGTAAGTGTTTTTTTTTATTTGTGTAAATATCTTCTTTTTTTGGTGCTGTGCTTGGGAAAACCTATTCTTTGTTGGGAAACCTTAATATTAATTGGGTGGGTTATATTTCCTTCTAAGATAGGGATTATATTGCATAAAGATTCAGTAGGTTCTTTGTAATTCCATTTCTTTAATTTTTTCATTACAGTAGTGTAGATATAGATATATGTATGTATATTGCATTTTAATTTCAGTTTTGTGTAGTACAATATCTTTTTGCATACTATTTCTTTGTTGAAATTCCAATTCTGGTAGCTTTGATGTACACTGCTCTGTTTCTTTTGAAAAATTCCAGTAGCCATGTTAGGTAGAATTTTGTATTTGCTCTGTTTTTAATAAAATTTCAATTGCTTACTAATGAAAGCAAATTGCTCTGTGTGAGTGCCTTCCAGAAAGCACAATAGATAGATATATACATGCGAGAAGGTAGAATTTGATAAGCCATTAAATTATAAAGAAATCCCTTTTTTTGGGTTGAAAAAGCAATAATAGCCAAGTTGTTGTTGTTGATTATCATGATCATCTATATCAATCGTTTTCTCAAGTGGGCGAATTGAATTAAATTTTGCATGCTTTTCATTTTTAATTCTTGATTGCCTTCCATTTTTTATTCTTAAAATTCCCTTCACTGCAACTTCTTTAATTTATTTCTTCACTTCATTCATTTGCATGCATTTTCATTTCTTCCTTTATTTCATTTTTCTTTCATACTTATCTTTTGTTTTTTTTTTTCTTTGGCAGTTTTGGCAAAGGGAAGTTGCAAGCTTGAGGCAGCAATTGCAGTTCTTGCACGAAAGCCACAGGTAAGCCACAATTTTCCCAAAGTACCCTGCAATAAAACTTTTTATATATCCAACTCTATAATATTGGAAGACATACACCCATTGAATGCATCAAAGGGAAGACATACACCTAAATTTTTATGGCATTATGGTGTTATGCATGATAGTTAGGTGTTTCTTTGATATTTGGGCAGTTTGTTGAATTGCATGGAATTAGTATAAGATAGTGTACTGTATTTATATTGCATGAGTTGTACGTATGCTATGTAATTCTAATTTGCATTGTGTAATTTTCAACTTTGTATGATTTGCATGGTGTGCATATAGATATATTAGTTGTCTTCCATTATTAATGTAGATTGCATATAGTTGCATATAGGTGGCTTCCAAGGGAATATGTTATTTAGAGATAAACTACAAGAGCTTGTGCATGAATTCATGATCACATTTTGCCTAAGTTTTGTTGTATTTCTTTGTTGATCACATTTTGTCTTCCATTTAGCTTTTGGCTTGGGATCAGAATCTCCTATCGTAAAGTCTCAATTAAATGAGCTTACAAGTACTACACCAACAGTGATTGAGCTTGCAAACAAAGTAGCTGAATTGGAAGAAAGGGTGAAGGAGAAGGATAATAAATATCATGAATTAGAAGAAAGGGTGAAGGAGAAGGATAATAAATATCATGAATTAGAAGAAAGAGTATCAAGATATGAAGATGTTCGCAATTATTTAAAGAAAATTGTGGAACATGCTTGGATCATCATCATTACCACCAGTTCCGCGACTCTATTTTTCGATGATGGTAATGAGCATACTCTAGCTGACAATCCGTCCCGATCCACAAGTCTTTTTTATATCACTATTTCATAGTCGACTCTATTTTGAGAATGACATTTTAGGATGTTTGTTGTATGAAATTGATATATTATTACTACAATGACATTTTGGAATGTTTTTTTGTATGGAATTTATATATAATTAATGTAATGGCATTTTATTTTTTGGGGTTTTTATATATGTTTTAATTTAGTTAGAGTTAAATGGTTTTTTTATATATATATTTAAATACATTTCTAGATTTTTAATAAATAATTTTATACAATTATTAAATAAAAAATAAAATAATTTAAATTTGTAAAAAAAATTGCGACGGCCAAATCGGTCGCAAAATTGGTCGCAAATTCCGATGGCTAAATCGGTCGCAATTTCCGACGGCTAAATCGGTCGCAATTTCCGACGGCAAATCGGTCGCAAATTGCGACGGCCTAAATCGGTCGCAATTTGCGACGGCTAAATCGGTCGCAATTTGGGACGGCTAAATCGGTCGCAAATCCGTCGCAATTTGCGACGGATTTCTGATCGGTCGCTATCGGCGAAGGGGTTTTTTGCGACGGCCAAATCCTTCGCAAATCTCGATTTGTGACGGATTTGGCCGTCGCAAATCTTGAAATTTCTGGTAGTGCCATAACACTCACACAACAAGAGGTTAACCTCTTTGTCAAGGTATTAGCTACTAAATTCAATTTTGTTTAACTCCAATTTATTCCAAACTTTATATTCCCTTTAAACATGCTCTTTGGAATAATTTAAAGACATTTTATGCATCTTGTAGTGGCCCTTGGTTAGTATTGGGAGACTTTGATGATATTATGAATGCATCCGAAAAGTTTGGAAGAAATCCTGCTAATCTTAAAAAAATTTCTGATGTTAATGATATACACAATCATTGTAATCTTTTGGATTTAGGCTATACTGGTTCCAAATTTACGTGGACAAATCTTAATAAACATAGCCATCTTATAATGGAAAGATTAGATGGATTTCTTGCTAATCCACTTTGGTTAAATCATTTTTCCAACTCGGTTGTTACCTACTTACCTAGAACACACTCGGATCATTGCCCCATCATCCTAAACACTTTCCCTAATCTTTCCACGCATAAGAAACCCTTTCGTCTCGAACCAATGTGGTTGTCTCATCCTAGCTTCGACTCTTTAGTTCACAATTCTTGGCCTCCCGATTTAGACAATTATCTCAGTGGCCTCACCAATCTCACCTTAGCTATAAATCATTGGAATTATAATACCTATGGCAATATATTCAAACAAAAGAAAATCATTCGAGCTAGGCTTAGAGGTATTCAATCTAAATTCCCCCTACCGGCTCTTTCACCTCTCATTCCACTCAAAAAATCTCTTCAACTAGAACTTAATGATATCCTTAATAAAGACTGAAAGTTTTGGAGTATCAAATCTAGAATTAATTGGTTAAATTAAGAAGATGCAAATACGTCTTTCTTTCACACTAGTACAATCAAGAGGCGTCGTGCTTACAACATCTATGCTCTTCGGAACAATGCTGGTTAATCGCTTTTCATATATAAAAATTAGATAAATAAATGAGTGAAATAATGATAAAAAGAATAAGAATATAATGAATAAAATAGGTTTGTCACAAATCTACAATCATTGATAACTCGATATTATATCGTATTTTTATACGGTTAATTGTGTTCAATTTGAGTTAATTATGGAGTTAATTGGATTTAATTGAATGGAAATTACGCAAATTCCTTTTGTTTTCGATTTCGAAGTTTCAGGGACTAAAATTGAAGAAATGAAGAAATTAGGGACTAAATTGCAATTTTTTCTCAACATGGGTGTGTTGAAAAAGCTCACACGGGCTTGGGGCGTGTTGAAGAGCTCAACACGGTCCGTGGGCGTGTTGGAGACACGCGACACGGGCGTGTTGAAGGCAGAATGACGTTTTTCAATGTCCCACATGGAAATTTTACCTCTTTTCACCTCGCTTTCACTCCTATATATAGATGCACTCCCCCAATTGTTGAAGCACACCAGAATCACTCGGAACAGGAGCATTTCCGAGTTCCTAGCCTATAGGAATTTCATGATAAGCTCTAGTCGAGATTGAGTTTTCATTTTTCTTTCTTCTCGAGTGTAGGGTTGAGCCTCAACCATAAGGGATACCCTATAGTTTAGTTGAGGGGAGTGGTAGCTGAAGATCTTCAGAGCGGGATAAGGATCTAGAGTATGAGTCTCGGTGAGGTCTGGAGGATTAAGCCAGTCCGTGGAAGCAGTGAGAGCAACACGACAACTTTCTCTTTCCTTTTCTTTTCGTTCTTGTATTACTTTTCCTTTATATGTTATGATTCCGTGTCCTAAGATACTCTTTATTTTGATTAATTGATTAATGATTTATACATTCCTAGGAAGGATACGTTTTAATATACATTATGAATTGCTTATTGTTTTACACTTTCGATTTGATTCTCGTATTGAGTTTATGCTATGAAACTTAGGTTGATGCATGATACTACAATAGTTAATTGAATTGACGGTTTGTTAATGAGTCCCAACCATAGGAGATTTAACGAATTTCCAGATTAGGTCTAATAACTTGCGGCAACCATACTAGGTTAGGCGACTTAATAATATCGAGTTCATAATCAATGCAAACCTTAAGATTAACTTATTAAATTGACGACTTAATAACTAATCTACAAAGGTTTATGATTACTTGCGACAACCATATTGAGGTAATCACATTAGATAATTCGGGTATGGTAGTAAGACGATTCGAATTCATAATTGCCTTAAATCCGTTTGCAAACTGAACTTTCGAACATTGTTCACCTTAATTAATCATACGTACTTCATTAGAGATCTTAGTCAATTATTTTCCATTCTTGTTTTAATTATTCTTTAAACAAACATATCCGAATTGAATGGACACATAGGACTAATTCCCTGAACCTTAAAGTTTGTCATAATTGATAGAAACTAACCAGCCGGCCCAACAACGTTCCCGAGGATACGATATTTATAAATTTAAAATCGTGGTACTCCCGGGTTACTATCTGCATGCGATAATAGTACTTGGCTTTGTGTTTGATTATGTGACACTGGTTTTGTGAGATTATTTACTTTATATGATACTATATTTTACTCACTCAAAACACACACCAATCATCTAGGCAGAGTACCTATCATGTAGTTAGTTTTAAAGCAAGTATCAAGATTTTAAAATTTATAAAATCGTTTCTCCCCAAGATCCTTATTAAGGTTAGGTGTAAGAAAATATAATGAAATCAATTATGATCATGTTTTGGAGGAATGAATCAATCTATTGTTTATCCAACTAACATCAATGATGATGAGATTGAAACTAAGTTTCCTAGAAAGCAATGTAAAATAAAGCAAAGTAGAGATTAAAGCAAGTGAATTAATGGTAGAAACTCAAAGGAAAATCATAGGTAAAATGGAGGATACAAACTACTAAGGGCAAGATTAATCATGAATTAACTATCATAATCCCACCAAATTCAAGTCTAAAGATGAACTTCTTCAATACAGTTCGTTGCAAGAAATTCATAGATTAAGAAGACTTGAATGTTAACAAGACCAAATCTCCTATCAATCATCCTAGTTCCGGTCCATCAATAGAAAATCTAATCACATCAACTTGACACTAATCGTATATCCAAGGTCCGGCCTAACAATTTGTGTTAACCCGAAACTACAACTTCAAATCAAAGCTCAACTTAAAATACAATTCAATACCAAAGCTAAGATATAAATTGCAATTACGCAAATTCCTTCAGTTTTCGATTTCGAAGTTTCAGGGACTAAAATTGAAGAAATGAAGAAATTAGGGACTAAATTGCAATTTTTTCTCAACATGGGTGTGTTGAAAAAGCTCACACGGGCTTGGGGCGTGTTGAAGAGCTCAACACGGTCTGTGGGCATGTTGGAGACACGCGACACGGGCGTGTTGAAGGCAGAATGACGTTTTTCAATGTCCCACATGGAAATTTTACCTCTTTTCACCTCGCTTTCACTCCTATATATAGATGCACTCCCCCAATTGTTGAAGCACACCAGAATCACTCGGAACAGGAGCATTTCCGAGTTCCTAGCCTATAGGAATTTCATGATAAGCTCTAGTCGAGATTGAGTTTTCATTTTTCTTTCTTCTCGAGTGTAGGGTTGAGCCTCAACCATAAGGGATACCCTATAGTTTAGTTGAGGGGAGTGGTAGCTGAAGATCTTCGGAGCGGGATAAGGATCTAGAGTACGAGTCTCGGTGAGGTCTGGAGGATTAAGCCAGTCCGTGGAAGCAGTGAGAGCAACACGACAACTTTCTCTTTCCTTTTCTTTTCGTTCTTGTATTACTTTTCCTTTATATGTTATGATTCTGTGTCCTAAGATACTCTTTATTTTGATTAATTGATTAATGATTTATACATTCCTAGGAAGGATACGTTTTAATATACATTATGAATTGCTTATTGTTTTACACTTTCGATTTGATTCTCGTATTGAGTTTATGCTATGAAACTTAGGTTGATGCATGATACTACAATAGTTAATTGAATTGACGGTTTGTTAATGAGTCCCAACCATAGGAGATTTAACGAATTGCCAGATTAGGTCTAATAACTTGCGGCAACCATACTGAAGTTAGGCAGCCTAATAATATCGAGTTCATAATCAATGCAAACCTTAAGATTAACTTATTAAATTGACGACTTAATAACTAATCTACAAAGGTTTATGATTACTTGCGACAACCATATTGAGGTAATCACATTAGATAATTCGGGTATGGTAGTAAGACGATTCGAATTCATAATTGCCTTAAATCCGTTTGCAAACTGAACTTTCGAACATTGTTCACCTTAATTAATCATACGTACTTCATTAGAGATCTTAGTCAATTATTTTCCATTCTTGTTTTAATTATTCTTTAAACAAACATATCTGAATTGAATGGACACATAGGACTAATTCCCTGAACCTTAAAGTTTGTCATAATTGATAGAAACTAACCAGCCGTCAACAACGTTCCCGAGGATACGATATTTATAAATTTAAAATCGTGGTACTCCCGTGTTACTATCTGCATGCGATAAGTACTCTGCCTTAGTGTGTTTGATTATGTGACACTTTTTTGTGAGATTATTTACTTTATATGATACTATATTTTACTCACTCAAAACACACACCAATCATCTAGGCAGAGTACCTATCATGTAGTTAGTTTTAAAGCAAGTATCAAGATTTTAAAATTTATAAAATCGTTTCTCCCCAAGATCCTTATTAAGGTTAGGTGTAAGAAAATATAATGAAATCAATTATGATCATGTTTTGGAGGAATGAATCAATCTATTGTTTATCCAACTAACATCAATGATGATGAGATTGAAACTAAGTTTCCTAGAAAGCAATGTAAAATAAAGCAAAGTAGAGATTAAAGCAAGTGAATTAATGGTAGAAACTCAAAGGAAAATCATAGGTAAAATGGAGGATACAAACTACTAAGGGCAAGATTAATCATGAATTAACTATCATAATCCCACCAAATTCAAGTCTAAAGATGAACTTCTTCAATACAGTTCGTTGCAAGAAATTCATAGATTAAGAAGACTTGAATGTTAACAAGACCAAATCTCCTATCAATCATCCTAGTTCCGGTCCATCAATAGAAAATCTAATCACATCAACTTGACACTAATCGTATATCCAAGGTCCGGCCTAACAATTTGTGTTAACCCGAAACTACAACTTCAAATCAAAGCTCAACTTAAAATACAATTCAATACCAAAGCTAAGATATAAATTGCAATTACGCAAATTCCTTCGTTTTCGATTTGGGGGGTCCGGGGACTAAAATTGAAGAAATGAAGAAATTAGGGACTAAATTGCAATTTTTTCTCAACATGGGTGTGTTGAAAAAGCTCACACGGGCTTGGGGCGTGTTGAAGAGCTCAACACGGTCTGTGGGCATGTTGGAGACACGCGACACGGGCGTGTTGAAGGCGGAATGACGTTTTTCAATGTCCCACATGGAAATTTTACCTCTTTTCACCTCGCTTTCACTCCTATATATAGATGCACTCCCCCAATTGTTGAAGCACACCAGAATCACTCGGAACAGGAGCATTTCCGAGTTCCTAGCCTATAGGAATTTCATGATAAGCTCTAGTCGAGATTGAGTTTTCATTTTTCTTTCTTCTCGAGTGTAGGGTTGAGCCTCAACCATAAGGGATACCCTATAGTTTAGTTGAGGGGAGTGGTAGCTGAAGATCTTCAGAGCGGGATAAGGATCTAGAGTACGAGTCTCGGTGAGGTCCCGGAGGATTAAGCCAGTCCGTGGAAGCAGTGAGAGCAACACGACAACTTTCTCTTTCCTTTTCTTTTCGTTCTTGTATTACTTTTCCTTTATATGTTATGATTCTGTGTCCTAAGATACTCTTTATTTTGATTAATTGATTAATGATTTATACATTCCTAGGAAGGATACGTTTTAATATACATTATGAATTGCTTATTGTTTTACACTTTCGATTTGATTCTCGTATTGAGTTTATGCTATGAAACTTAGGTTGATGCATGATACTACAATAGTTAATTGAATTGACGGTTTGTTAATGAGTCCCAACCATAGGAGATTTAACGAATTGCCAGATTAGGTCTAATAACTTGCGGCAACCATACCGGGTGTTAGGCGGCCTAATAATATCGAGTTCATAATCAATGCAAACCTTAAGATTAACTTATTAAATTGACGACTTAATAACTAATCTACAAAGGTTTATGATTACTTGCGACAACCATATTGAGGTAATCACATTAGATAATTCGGGTATGGTAGTAAGACGATTCGAATTCATAATTGCCTTAAATCCGTTTGCAAACTGAACTTTCGAACATTGTTCACCTTAATTAATCATACGTACTTCATTAGAGATCTTAGTCAATTATTTTCCATTCTTGTTTTAATTATTCTTTAAACAAACATATCTGAATTGAATGGACACATAGGACTAATTCCCTGAACCTTAAAGTTTGTCATAATTGATAGAAACTAACCAGCCGTCAACAACGTTCCCGAGGATACGATATTTATAAATTTAAAATCGTGGTACTCCCGTGTTACTATCTGCATGCGATAAGTACTCTGCCTTAGCTGTGTTTGATTATGTGACACTGTTTTGTGAGATTATTTACTTTATATGATACTATATTTTACTCACTCAAAACACACACCAATCATCTAGGCAGAGTACCTATCATGTAGTTAGTTTTAAAGCAAGTATCAAGATTTTAAAATTTATAAAATCGTTTCTCCCCAAGATCCTTATTAAGGTTAGGTGTAAGAAAATATAATGAAATCAATTATGATCATGTTTTGGAGGAATGAATCAATCTATTGTTTATCCAACTAACATCAATGATGATGAGATTGAAACTAAGTTTCCTAGAAAGCAATGTAAAATAAAGCAAAGTAGAGATTAAAGCAAGTGAATTAATGGTAGAAACTCAAAGGAAAATCATAGGTAAAATGGAGGATACAAACTACTAAGGGCAAGATTAATCATGAATTAACTATCATAATCCCACCAAATTCAAGTCT
This sequence comes from Cynanchum wilfordii, assembly GCA_025388415.1. NCBI lineage: Eukaryota > Viridiplantae > Streptophyta > Magnoliopsida > Gentianales > Apocynaceae > Cynanchum > Cynanchum wilfordii. The sequence continues at coordinate 81 of JAHSUH010000808.1, read as the reverse complement.
AAAGATGAACTTCTTCAATACAGTTCGTTGCAAGAAATTCATAGATTAAGAAGACTTGAATGTTAACAAGACCAAATCTCT
>JAHSUH010000807.1:0-21442 GCA_025388415.1 Cynanchum wilfordii | reverse complement strand
AAAAGAGACTCACTAAAGAGGGATATGCCACCTCCGAGATGCGTGCATTGAGGAAGGACGCGATTGACAAGGCCAGGAGTGCACAAAGCTTTGCGATTATTATGGGTACCTTAGGTCGACAGGGAACCCCTCGTGTAGTAGATCGTGTAATTGCTCTGGCGGAACGACAAGGGAAGCGCGTAATGCTGCTACTAATGTCTGAAATATTTCCTCAAAAATTAGCTCAACTACCAGACATTGATTGCTATATACAGGTTGCATGTCCACGCCTTTCTATTGATTGGGGATATGCCTTCGACCGCCCCTTGCTCTCTCCGTATGAAGCAGAGGTGGCACTTGGAAATGTTGGGTGGAGGGAGGAGGTATATCCCATGGATCATTACTCCCAAAACGGTGGCAATTGGGCTGTTTACACGGACAAATCCATCTGAAAAGGCTAGAATCCTGAGTAGAGATGAATATTTTAAAAAATCAAATAATCAAGCGCGACGTAGGTTTAATTAAGATATCATAAATTTCTGCTTCAAAGTCATTTGGTACCTCACAGACTCCGTCATTCAATTTCTTGCGCGCAAACCTATGTTTGTTAATATTTATGAGTAAACACACAAGGTACAAGTTCAGCTGATTCGTGACAATCTTCTCTTGATACAACAACATGGAAAATGCTTCCGCTAAGCTTAGCGTGTGGAGTGGCACAGATTACTTATCTTAGCTGACCTTTCATTTCATAGTTTTTCAATTCCTTACATTTTTTCCATTTACTCTTTTTAAAGGATAACTAACGTGCTTTCTTGCCATTCATCACGTAAAGTAGTTTATACTCTTCACAGCAAACTTTTACACACACATACACACCAGATGTCAGCTGAAGAAATATCCGGACTTGAAGCCGCCCGCAAGCAGAAGATCCACAATCTGAAGCTTAAGACAGGATGCCTTGAAAATGAGGAGCTCGTCCAAGAGCTTCACATATCCGACTGGTCCGAAATGCAGCGGCAGAAGCTGCGCGGTTCCCACGAGAAAGCTCAGGAGCTGCTTGCTTCTGTCGAGATGGGCACGAAGTGGAATCTGATGGAGGCGTACGACCTGGCCAAGCTGATGCGCGTATGTGGCCTGGAGATGAACCAGCGCGAGCTGTACCGTCCGGAGGATAAGCCACAGCTAATGGATATCATCGGCGTAAAGAAGGTACTGCAGGACTTGCGCCAGAACCGCAATAAGACGCGCGTGGTGAGCTTCACGCAGTTGATTGACAACAGTATTGCCAAGATTGAGAAGGTTGAGGAGGAACTGCGCCGCTCCCAGCTAGACGCAACACAGTTGGCCCAGGTGCCGACACGCATGCTGAAGATGGTCGAGGACATTATGAACACGACACAGATTCAGAATGCGCTGGCATCAACAGACGATCAAATAAAGACCCTACTTGCGCAGTTGGAGAAGACCAGCGAGATCCAGAACGTCGCGATGCACGATGGTGAAATGCAAGTGGCGGAAGAGCAGATGTGGACTAAGGTGCAGCTGCAGGAGCGCCTGATCGAGCTTCTGAAGGACAAGTTCGGTTTGATCAGCAAGGTCGAGGAGGAGAACGCGCAGTTCAAGGAGATCTATGAGGTACAGAAGCAAGCGAACCAGGAGACGAGCCAGATGAAGGATGCGAAACGCCGCCTCAAGCAGCGCTGCGAGACCGATCTGAAGCACATCCAAGATGCGATCCAGCGTGCCGACGTCGAGAATGCCGAGGCGATAAAGCGTTACGCCGCGTGCAAGGAGCGCAGCGAGCGTGCCATCCGTGAGAACGAGGATGAGCAAGAGGAGAATTGGAACAAGATCCAGGACCTCGAGCGCCAGCTCCAGCAACTGGGGACGGACCGCTTCGACGAGGTGAAACGCCGCGTCGAGGAGATTGACCGCGAAGAGAAACGTCGCGTGGAGAACGCGCAGTTCTTGGAAATCGCGTCCCAGCACAAGAAGCTTCTGGAGCTAACAGTGTATAACTGCGATGTGGGTATCCGGTGCACGGGTCTCATCGAAGAGATGGTGGCGGAGGCTGCGCTGGCGTGAAGGCACGCTGTGATAAGGCGAATCAGGAACTTGCCGCACTGCGCCTCGAGGTTCACAAGGAGCACCTGGAATACTTCCGGTATGCTGTACCTCGACTTGGGTTCGCTGATCTACAAGAAGGAGAAGCGTCTTGAGGAGATCGACCGCAACATCCGTACGACGCACATCCAGCTGGAGTTCTGTGTTGAGACGTTCGATCCGGAATGCGAAGAAGCACGCGGACATGAAGAAGGAGCTCTACAAGCTACGCCAAGGTGTAGAGGGAGGAGCTAGCGATGCTGAAGGAGAAGCAAGCGGTCACATTGGACGACTTCAAGGAGTCAGAGGAGGCCCTGGACGCCGCTGGTATTGAATTTAACCACCCTGTCGACGAGAACAACGAAGAGGTCCTAACTCGTCGTAGCAAGATGGTGGAGTACAAGTCGCATCTGACAAAGCAAGAGGAGGTGAAGATTGCTGCAGAACGTGAGGAGATCAAGCGGGCCCGCCTTCTGCGCTCTGGCGCGACTGCAGCACAAATCGCTGGCGGGGAGGGTGCTGATGCCGCAATCGCCGCGGACAACGACCAGATTGAGGCAGGGGTATAAGTTTCCTCATTCCCTTTTTAATCGGCGATGAAATCTAAATATATATATAAATATATATTCAGATTGGGCACTATTCCTAACTGATTGCTTCCTAGGTTAGTCACCCTTTTCTAAAATTTGTTGATTTTTTCCTACTATCTCGCTATTCGGAGCTCATGTATCATATGCCTTCTATGTCATCTTTATCTTAGCTTGGCTTTTTCAGGCTTTTTTTAATTTTATTGCCAAGACTAATTTCTTTTATAGATGTATTTTTCTTTTTTCACCTTCACCTTCTAAAGAAAGTGTTATTAAGTCCCCTTTCCCTTGGGTTGTTCTTAGCTACATGTATTTTTAACACTAGAATCTACCTTAATGTACGAAAATAAAATAAGGGCTTAATATAAGTTTTCTTAAAATCTTGGAAAAATCGATTCAGGAGCTTTTTTTAAAAGAACGTAAATTGTATGAACGATGTGAAAATTGTTAAAGGCTTTATACACTATATCCAAGCACCATCATGCATTTTTTTTTTCTAATTAATGCGTTAGTGTCCTTATTATGGTTTATTTCTTCTTCCACTCTTTCTTTCTAATTCGCGAAGGTTTATCATTACAAGCATTATTCTTACTAGAAATATCATCTTGGATTACATCCACAAACTTTACTAAATCTTTTCCACAATGTCAGCTGAAGAAATATCCGGACTTGAAGCCGCCCGCAAGCAGAAGATCCACAATCTGAAGCTTAAGACAGGATGCCTTGAAAATGAGGAGCTCGTCCAAGAGCTTCACATATCCGACTGGTCCGAAATGCAGCGGCAGAAGCTGCGCGGTTCCCACGAGAAAGCTCAGGAGCTGCTTGCTTCTGTCGAGATGGGCACGAAGTGGAATCTGATGGAGGCGTACGACCTGGCCAAGCTGATGCGCGTATGTGGCCTGGAGATGAACCAGCGCGAGCTGTACCGTCCGGAGGATAAGCCACAGCTAATGGATATCATCGGCGTAAAGAAGGTACTGCAGGACTTGCGCCAGAACCGCAATAAGACGCGCGTGGTGAGCTTCACGCAGTTGATTGACAACAGTATTGCCAAGATTGAGAAGGTTGAGGAGGAACTGCGCCGCTCCCAGCTAGACGCAACACAGTTGGCCCAGGTGCCGACACGCATGCTGAAGATGGTCGAGGACATTATGAACACGACACAGATTCAGAATGCGCTGGCATCAACAGACGATCAAATAAAGACCCTACTTGCGCAGTTGGAGAAGACCAGCGAGATCCAGAACGTCGCGATGCACGATGGTGAAATGCAAGTGGCGGAAGAGCAGATGTGGACTAAGGTGCAGCTGCAGGAGCGCCTGATCGAGCTTCTGAAGGACAAGTTCGGTTTGATCAGCAAGGTCGAGGAGGAGAACGCGCAGTTCAAGGAGATCTATGAGGTACAGAAGCAAGCGAACCAGGAGACGAGCCAGATGAAGGATGCGAAACGCCGCCTCAAGCAGCGCTGCGAGACCGATCTGAAGCACATCCAAGATGCGATCCAGCGTGCCGACGTCGAGAATGCCGAGGCGATAAAGCGTTACGCCGCGTGCAAGGAGCGCAGCGAGCGTGCCATCCGTGAGAACGAGGATGAGCAAGAGGAGAATTGGAACAAGATCCAGGACCTCGAGCGCCAGCTCCAGCAACTGGGGACGGACCGCTTCGACGAGGTGAAACGCCGCGTCGAGGAGATTGACCGCGAAGAGAAACGTCGCGTGGAGAACGCGCAGTTCTTGGAAATCGCGTCCCAGCACAAGAAGCTTCTGGAGCTAACAGTGTATAACTGCGATGTGGGTATCCGGTGCACGGGTCTCATCGAAGAGATGGTGGCGGAGGGCTGCGCTGGCGTGAAGGCACGCTGTGATAAGGCGAATCAGGAACTTGCCGCACTGCGCCTCGAGGTTCACAAGGAGCACCTGGAATACTTCCGTATGCTGTACCTCAACTTGGGTTCGCTGATCTACAAGAAGGAGAAGCGTCTTGAGGAGATCGACCGCAACATCCGTACGACGCACATCCAGCTGGAGTTCTGTGTTGAGACGTTCGATCCGAATGCGAAGAAGCACGCGGACATGAAGAAGGAGCTCTACAAGCTACGCCAAGGTGTAGAGGAGGAGCTAGCGATGCTGAAGGAGAAGCAAGCGGTCACATTGGACGACTTCAAGGAGTCAGAGGAGGCCCTGACGCCGCTGGTATTGAATTTAACCACCCCTGTCGACGAGAACAACGAAGAGGTCCTAACTCGTCGTAGCAAGATGGTGGAGTACAAGTCGCATCTGACAAAGCAAGAGGAGGTGAAGATTGCTGCAGAACGTGAGGAGATCAAGCGGGCCCGCCTTCTGCGCTCTGGCGCGACTGCAGCACAAATCGCTGGCGGGGAGGGTGCTGATGCCGCAATCGCCGCGGACAACGACCAGATTGAGGCAGGGGTATAAGTTTCCTCATTCCCTTTTTAATGAGAATGGAAAAATGAATGCTTGCTGAAAAAACTATGTATATATTTATATTACTGGCTTGTGCATACAGTTTTCCATCAGTACCTTTTTCTTTAAAGCTTTTGGGATTCTTTTTCTGTTGCTACTAAGCCAAGTGTCGAATGAAAGAAAGTATGTATAATTTTGACGATGTTGGAGTATCTATTTTTCTTATTCCGGTTTCTTATCATGTGGAATCGTCAACCAGTAGGATGTAGAGAAGCTATTAGTGAAGGAAGGAAAAGGGGAATCGTTGGATGATATACAATGCTTCTCTTATCATGTTATTGTGTTCTGCGATATGATGTTTATTTGCACATGTCATCCTTTTATATATTAATAGCGACGTAGAAGGTGACAAAGAAATGGTTTGTTATCCTTTTTTAAAATGAAATATCTTTGTATGTAACTATAGAACAAAAAATAGTCAATATCACCAGAGGTAACAATGCTTTTCATTGGCCTCGTTATTTTTAGCATATTACGGCAACTATGCATGACTGTTTGGTTTCATTTTCTACTTTTATGAACAAAATCCCATTTACATTATTATGACTTTTGTTCCCCATTTTCACTGATTAAAACGTATTAGATTTACGCTATCAGCCGACATAAGCTTTTTAACCTTTCCAGAAGTACACTTTCCAACTCACTTTCCGACACCATGGCAACCCCGCGCAGTGCAAAGAAGGCCTCCCGAAAATCCAGTTCAAGGTCTGCGAAAGCTGGCCTCATCTTCCCTGTGGGTCGTGTTGGCTCACTGCTTCGCCGTGGACAGTATGCTCGTCGCATTGGTGCCTCAGGTGCTGTGTATCTGGCCGCCGTGCTTGAGTATCTGACAGCTGAGCTCCTGGAGCTTTCCGTGAAGTACTCTACCATGTCAGGTAAAAAGAAGCACCGCTTGTCGCCGCGCACGCTCACCATGGCGGTGCGCAATGATGCCGATCTCGGCGAGCTGCTCAAGCACGTGACCGTTTCCCATGGTGGTGTGGTGCCAAGCGTAAACAAGGCCCTTGCAAAGAAATATAGAGGGGGAAAGCGCAGCAAGGCGGCTACTGCCGCCTAAAAAGTTCTGATGCTTCTCCTTGCAAGGATTTCATAGATGCTTTTTTTTCAGATTATTATCTTTCTTTTTCTTAATTTACTCTTTTTTTCAGGTTACAAATACAATTTCTCTGAGTCAATGATCGAACATATATAAAGAAGTAAATATCCCGTGGGCTTCCCTTTTTATGGCAGTAACTCCGCATCATATATGCCTGCTTTATGTCTAAAATGAAGCTTTGTATCATTTAAAAAATACCTTTCCTAATTTTACTTTCCTTTTTTCTCGATGATATCCAAGACACTTACTTTTAAATTCATCAGGAGATACTCTTGTCAAACAACGCCTCATTGCGATTAAAGAACCGCTGTTTGGATTAATAGGGTGTGCAGATACCTTTTCAAACAAACATAATAAACTGGGTAATGGAGGATTGTCATCCATCAAGCTTTCACCCATTTCACACACAAAATTCAAGAGGAGGGGAATACGATACAAATGCTGAGGAAACTGATCTGGAGGATGCTGACTCTTCTCAACGCGAGTTAATGACCCTCATCTTGGTAGGTTCTCGCGTGGGCTGTGCCAAGTATTCTCCTCTTACTTGCATCATCGAAGTGTTCGAGGCGGGCGTGTTGTTTGATGTTAGTGGTGGTGGCTGCCGCAGTACCGGTATTACTAGTAAGGGCATGAATCAGCGCATACTTCCTATTCTTACTCAGGAAGATATTCCTTCAAGCTTGCTTTGGTTGGTGCAGGTTCTGGAGACCTATCATCCTCTTATTTTCCTGCCAAGTGAAGGTTCGGAGCCATTAAAGAAAATCTGCCTGCTATTAGGCTTTATGCCATCTCTGCTGTCCAGAGCAAGCGCTTTTAACCCTGATGATGTAATTCCACAGCTTTTGCGTATGTACCCACAGCTTACAATTGAAGAAATCTTATCTCGCTTTAACCTAAATCATGAGGCCATGTTTTCCGCCATGTCTGCTTTAATTAAGTACGCCTCTTTAGTGCAGTCCAATATTCACAATATTGTGGAACGTATGCCCTCCGGCATCATGTACATAGATGCGGCTGCGACTCAATGGCTGCAACTAACCCGGACGGAACGCCATCCATGTGCATACCAGGGCATTGGCCAGTCAAAGGAGGGTCTTTCCCTGTTTAGCATTGTGAACCAGACGGTAAGCGCGTTTGGCCGTGCTCTCCTTCGGCAATGGTTTGCATTGCCTAGTTGCGATTTGGGCGAACTGCAGCAACGACAGCAGGTAGTGCGTTATTTTTCAGCGGTTGGTTGTCGAGAGACCCAGCAGCAGATCCGTTGCGCACTCAAAAAAATACACCCAACAGACCTTGCTTTCACGCTTATGCGACGCGGCAAAGCGACACTGAGGCACTATCGGTTATTGTTGCAAACTATGCACGGGCTCATTGCTTTGCATGCCCTTCTTTTCCCCATAGCTCATGAGGTGGATTTCTTGCGAAATCTTATAAACAGTTTTAACTTAGAGTCGATCCAAAATATGGCCTCAACTTTGGAAAAGTCGATATTTTGTATTCATCAGAACACTCAAATAAGTCGTGATCGCAACTATAGACGTAATACTACGACAGATGGTCAACAGGGTGATAATTTTCTACATTACGTTGCTCGTATAGCGAACCGTGATCCCAGTAAAAGTTACCGCACAGCGGTAACTCTCCAATGGGGTGTCGACGGGGTACTAGATGAGTTTCGGGAGCATTATGCCTATCTGCCATCTATTCTTGAGCAAAAAGCCAAGGAAAGCGGATTGGAGCTGATGGGGAATATGAGTGACACTGTCGTCCACATGAAAGAAGCATTGCGTAGCCTCCAGTGTATCCAACTGGAGTCCCTTGGCTATGTCCTGTCTGTCGATGAGAAGCCCTTTCTTTCTTGCTTGTCGCAACACTTTGGGCTGGAAAAAGAAGGGTCACAGGTTTTGAGCACCCCTCCTGCGACTCCGCGCCTTACCCACCCAAAATCTTGAGTGCTAATATCGATAGCCACTGCCTAGCCTTGGCAAGCCCAGATGACGACATATTAGCCCAGTTATGCAGAGTACATGGTTGGGAATATGTAAAAAGTTCCGAAAGATTGCTTTACTTCAAAACAAACAAAATGAGAGAACTTGACACTTATGTCGGGGACCTCCTACAGCACATGATCGTGCGCGAAAACGATGTGCGACGCGTGTTAGAAGGGGAGCTGCTGAGGTGCTCTTTAGACTTGCTGACTCCGGCACGGCCACTGGCGGAGCTGGACTGCCTCCTAAGCTTTGCATATTGTGCTACGGAGTACCAGTGGGTCTGCCCGCGGCTTGTCAGGAAGCGCGGTCTGCTGCATATTGTTGATGGGTGGCATCCCCTTCTACAACATGTTCTTGGTGGCAACGAGCTTGTTCCCTTTACCTTTTCCGTAAACGACTCGAATGAGCAGGTCTGCGTCGTGACTGGAGGGAATTGCAGTGGCAAGTCTGTACTGATCAGTGCCGTTGCACAAATCATTATTCTTGCACAACTTGGCTCCTTTGTGCCCTCGCGTCAGACCACACTTGGGCTTTTCGGTTACATCTTTACCTGCAATGCGGCAGGTCTGGTTTCAGGGAAGCTTTCAAGCTTTCAATCTGAATGCTTTCAGTTAAATCGTGTATTGCGGCATTGCGCCTACGAGCGGGTTGCTGCCGCGGGTACTGTCGGTAAAACTACAAGGGAATCGCTGAGGGGGTACCAAGAAAAGAATGACATGCACAAAACTAGAGATATGGAACCGAGGGACGACGCCCAACCTCACGGCAGCACTATGGTTTCAAGTGTTAGTGCCACGCCAGTGCATCATTTGATGGGTACGTTGATACTCATGGACGACATCGGCCGTGGCACGACACCTCATGACGCTATGGCACTCCTTGGCGCCGTTTTGCGCTACTTGGTCGGCTTGGAAGTCTCCGAGAAGGATGGAGAGCGCGCTGGAAACGTTGACGGCTGCATTTCTGACATCCATATGGAATACCCTCATGGCATATTGGAGGTTGTCTGTCCAACCGTGCTCTGCACGACCCGTTTTTATGAGCTTGTGGAAGTAGGTCAGCAATATATTAACGACGCAAGAATGCGCACGACGGTGTCCTTCGGTAGCAATGTCGATAAAAATGAACCGCTGCGTTTTGAGAAGCTTCGCTTTCCTTTCGAACGGATTACTCTTTATAATTTACCGTGTATGACGGTATATCTAGACCAGAAAGAGGCTCAGTACCCCTGTATGGAACATGGAGTGCATGAAGAGGCGACCACTTGTGTGGAAAGTGCATCGCGCAGTCGCCGGCATGAGGCGAAAGGGGCCGATAAGGATGAGCTTCCAATTGATGTAGTGCCAACGTATCAACCGCACAGAGTGGCAACCGGGCCAGATCAGCGTGCAAAGGGCTACAGCTCTTATAAAGGATATCGTTTATACGGTGGGGTGGCTATGGCACAGCGGCATAACCTTCTTCCTTCCTTGTTAAACTATTGGAAGGAAGGAATGAAAGCTGTGTGTTCATCTCTGCGTCAATAACATATGCTAAGTATCAAACAAGAAAGGGGGAAAACATTTCTTTCCTTTAAAAGATTTATAAAATACTTTCCCTGCTATTACTTTTGAAACTAAATATATTGGAAAAGGCATAAATAACCAAATATAAAGGAATATTTCTTTTCATGCCTACTGTGGTTCTATGGGCTCTCTTTGTGCTTCCAGAAGTCGGCAATGCGGCTCTCAATCAACCCCTGAGGAGGGAGGGGGAGGAAGAGAACTACAAGAATTTCCCGTTGGTTTATTGCATCCACATCGCCTTATAACTAGGGACCGCTTCCCCAAAGAGAACTAGAATAACTGAAAGTAATTTTAAAAAAAAAACATAATAGGAAGTCTGTTCCGCAAAACACTTTGTTCTGAACATAAGGGAAAGGATCATGTTCAAAAGCCAGCGGTATGAATGGACCAAAAATTTTCTGAATGGGGATTCCTACTCTGGTGAGGCTGTTTGTGACAACGTCAAGGATGGCCAGGGAACCTACTCCTGGGCCGCCACCGGCGCCACATACAATGGTACTTGGAGCAAAGATCAACCACATGGTCAGGGTACGATGACTATCCCAGGGGCTGAAGGCTACACCTATCTTGGCAGCTTTGCGTGTGGCAAGCGCTGTGGGCATGGAGAATGTCGCTTCAACGATGGCCGGACATATATTGGTGAATGGCTCGATGATAAAATGCACGGCCAAGGAACTTTGAACGGCGGGAACGAGGATTCTTTTAAGGAGTACCAAGGGCCTTTTGCCGAAGGTGTAAGAAGTGGGAAACAAGGCCAGTGCATTTACACAAACGGCGACCGTTATGTGGGCGAATGGCTAGACAACAAGCGTCATGGTATAGGCGAGTTGACGCTCGCACCGGAGGCGAGAGGGAAGAATTTATTGAATAAGCTCGTCTCTTCGCGTATAAGCTTAGCTCTTCAGGGTTCTAACTTGAGTTCCGGCGGATATCTGAGGCCGGCGCCTTCTTCAACAACCGTAGCTAGTGTAGCTCACTATAAGGGACCTTTTAAGTGCGATATGCCTGCCTGCATAGCAGGTGGCGAGCTAACGTACGATGATGGGAGCACATATGTAGGAGGCGTTGATGAACACCTGCGGCGTAGTGGTGAAGGGCGACATCAGATGGTGAACGGGGATGTGTATACGGGTCATTTTTGTGACGATGAGCGCAATGACCGTGGCGTGCTACACCGCGCAGCAGACGGAATCATCTACGATGGCACATGGCGGCATGGTGGGCTCGACGGCTTCGTCACTTACCACCGTTCATTCCCAGCCCCACAGTCGGATAGACTTTCGATTAGTAGTAATGGTGGCACTTGTCCACAACCAAGCCTAAAGCCACTGACCATCGTCGAATATGAAGGACCTTGCGTGCGCGGTGAGTTTACAGGATCCGACGCTGCAATCACCTTTGGACCACAGTACGTACCGTGGCGGTGTACACGATGGCCAGCCGGATGGTCATGGTGTGCTTGAGAATCGCTTAGTTCGGGGGCGCTTCCTCCAGCGGCATTCGGTCCGGAGGTTATGTTTCTAAGGTATGAGGGCTGCTTTTCTAGGGGGAGAACCCAGTGGGGATGGAACCGCGACGCTCCGCATTGCTTCGTCAGATACTCTTCTTGGTAAGAAAAGTGATAGTGCTGCAACGCCATCGCAGCGCGAAGGACCTTTGATTCATCCTAGGGCAGATGGCTTGCAATTGCAGTTCGACCTAAGTGGCATGTACCGAGGACGGTGGTCCTGCGGGCTTCCGGAGGGTCCAGGCGAGTGGCATTGGAAGGGTGGCAGCGAGATATATCAGGGGGAGGTGCATCTCGGGCTTCCCAATGGCCAAGGTCTCTACAGAAGCACATCCAAGCAGTACGAGGGTAATTTTAAAGAGGGTCTGCCGAGTGGTTACGGCGTCTATCGAAACATTCTGACACACGTGACTTTTAAGGGCAACTGGGTTGCTGGTCTATACCATGGGATAGGGGACTGGACTTTGAGCCTGAGCGGGGCCAAGGGGAGTGCATCGTCTGTGCCAACTGAGACCACTTACAAGGGGTCATGGCAAAACGGCAAGAAACACGGACGTGGTATCGAACGCAACACGAAAGAAATCTACGAGGGTGAATTTATGGCTGATATGCGTCATGGCCATGGTGTGCTACGACACCTCCCTGATGATGGGTACTGCTATGAAGGCAGCTTTAGCCACGGAAAATTGTCCAGTATTTCAGGAAAACTGACGCTTCCGAGTGGAACAGTGGTGATCGGGTCATTCGAAGACGGTGTGCCACACGGTGGTAATATCTGTGCTGTGTTTCCACAAGGTTTAACATTCAAAGGCCAGTACAACCACGGTTGCCCCATAGGGGTAGGCGATATCACGTACGTCAATGGCGATCGTTACAGTGGTGAAGTCGAGCTCGCAACCCCTGCGGCCGGTTTCCAGGATTGGACACCACAACGACACGGGAAAGGTTTGTACACTTTCGCAGAGGGAAATTGTTTAGAGTGCACGTGGCAGCACAACATTCTCAATGGTCAAGGCAAGCATATAACCCCAACCGGAGAAGTTACTGAACGGCATTACGCAGATGGTATTATCTTATCTAAAACCACTTCCGGTGCTAACGTGTTTACGCCTGAGAATGAGTTTCCGAATACACAATCAGAGAGGGTTCTAAAGGCGAAGCTTGAATCTATCAACCAGCCGCACAAGTTTGTTCGGCGCGGTGAGGCGCGCCAAGCGGTTAAAAGTGCCGTTTCTGTAGTCACAGAAAATACTTCTGCTGTATCAAGGGAGTGTGGCGTTGCTGATGTGGTGCCGCAAAGCAATCCCACCTCGGTCTCTATGAAGAAAGAGGTTTCTGACACCGCACCACCCAAGGGACCAAGGAGGCTACGGCACAACGTCGCAACACCAGCCTCAACCCGCCCCAGCACCTCTATAGACCACGATCCCCCGAGCCTCTCTAACGGGGCTGTGAAGAAGCGTGTGACGTCCATGGAAGACCCGTCACCACTATGCAGACGATCCACTAAGACCGCCTCAGTAAGTGCCCCTTCTTTGGGAAAGAGAAATGAAAAAGCCTCGGGTACTGGTGCAATGAATGGTCCCGCATGCCTTTCCAAGCGATCTAATGATCGCGTGGCGGTATCGAAGGTTGGCAAAGATGCAAGTAGTCCCTCTGGTGTTAGCGGCCGCAAGGCTACTTCCCAAGAATTCTCTCCGGTATCGGTGTCATTTCAGAAGCTGTCCTCTGGCACGAGCGCCAATTATACTGCCAAACGCGCGTCGTCCTTGAATGGATTTCAGGAGGTTATTAAACGGCTAAATGAAAGCAATGAGGGTTCATCAACCGAGAAAGGTGGGAACTCTGCTGTCCAAGAGGAACATGAAGTTAGCTTAGCATTTACAGTACATTCAGGCCGTAATAACGACGGTGGCGTGGTTGTCAAAGGCATTTCAGGTACGACCTCGCAGTCGCATTTCAGCGTTACTCCAGGTACTCCACTTGAAGCTAGCCTTGGTGCGCTCATGCGAGAAGCCTGCAAAATCCGTAGCACCTCAGAAGACGAAGTTTACGCACTTACGGAAAAGGTTCGGAGTCTGAATGAGAAAATATGGCAGCTGCGCTTTTTACTTTCTTCTAAGTCTGCTGCAGTTGCGCCGACGCGAGACCGCATGGGAAAACTTAAGGCAGAGGGTGACACGAAATGGAAGCCGCTGGAGGTAATGCAACGAGAGCGTCGGGAAATTGTTGAAGCCCTTCGATGCAAGCTGGATGAGGAATCTCTGAGGGATTCATAGTCCTTTAAAACAATAAGAAATATTTCTGCTGTCATTTCTACAATTGCCACACTGTATTTTAGTTTATGTATTATTATTCACCACCCCCTCCCACGTGTAACCCGCTCGTAGTGTTTTGTGTAATTGTTTTCTCTAGCACCGCGAATCGCTAGGTACGTGGCCCCTCTATGCGTGAAACTGAAGCTATTTTTTTTTCTAATGGGGACTATTTGTTTCGTTTTTTAAATGGGGAAAACATTCTGTGAGTGGAATTTTTGCGTTTGGTTATTCGCTTTATTTTGCTAAGGGTTTGAATTTTACGCATTATGTGGAGACTGATGCTATTCTTGCCGTGACATTGTACGCCTAATGCACATATAATATATATTCTTGATTTTACTTTATCTCATTTCCGATGCTTCATCAACATTTACCACATTTGAAAAGCAGAAGCATGTGTAGAATGCCAACTTTTTCATCTCCCTTCCGTTAGCATTACCTTCTTGCTTCGACGTAGGGAAGAATTTATAAGCTATCCACTTCAAAAAAAACACAAACATAGGGCTCGGCATTATTCCACCATTTATTTAGTTATGTTGCGCCGCTTTATTCGGCTTGGTGGTCTTGCACCATACAAGACAATCCCATATATGTCAATATTCGCCGCATCATCCTCGGGTAATTCCAGCCTCCTGATAGGCGATCCCATTAGAGGCCAAATCGCGCCGGTCGCTGTCACCTGGACCGACATCATAGGTGAGGACTGCGGAGCCTTGTCCAAGCGTCTAACCGCTGGGCGTATCCTATCAATGCTGGATTTATGTGCTGGGCACGCCACTAGTCGCGTTATACATAAAATATCTCAATCAACCGGTGTAACCTACAGTGCTTGCACTGTTGGTGTATCCGATACCATCTTTGTGTCTCCCATTCTACACGGCGATGCACTTCGCATGCAAGGCAGTGTCGTTCATTGTGGTGCGAGTTCCTTGGGGATTTATATTCGCTTCTTTCGGCAGTCCCCATCCACAAGAATCGAAAGCTTAGCTGGGGAATCATTTTTCACTATGGTAGTCATCACTCAAGACCTTGAACCGGCAAAGGTTGTGCCTGCAATGGAGTTGACAGACAAAACTGACATTGCGATGCACATGCGGTATCAATCAATTCGCTCTTTTCAGAGACAAAGCGTTGAGGTAAGCAAGAAGCTATTCGAACGCGTAGTCACAGTAGAGGAAGCTCGCTGTTCTATTAGTAAGTTCAAGCCTTTGCACACGCCCATCAGCACAACATACTGTCAAGCGAATCGTATCTTTTTTTTAGGCCATCTAAACAACAATAACACTGTCTTTGGTGGGGAGCTGATGGCGTGGATGGAACGCCACGCGGTGCATTGCGGCTCTATGTTCACAGGAAACAGATACATATTCACTATTAGCATGCATAATTTATCCTTTGACGAGCCGGTGTACGCCACTGATTGGGTTACCCTCAGCGCAAATATTATTTATGTTCGTAACACTACTATGGAGGTTGACGTCAAGCTTACTGCTGAACGCGCGAACGGGTCTGTGATCACCAATCGTGCCTCGTTTGTGCTCATTAACACCAACGATATTGGTCAGAAAGTAAGCATTCCTGTTGGTCTTGACTTATCAGTGGCTTCCCAGGATGAGTTAAAGCGGTATATAATAGCAAGAAAACGGTACCAATGCGGCTTTGAAAATTCCAAATACATCAGTATGCTGTTGAAAGAATCTTCGTAACTACAAGTCAATGTAGTATACATTTAGAATTTAGCGAATGCGAGTAAGATGCATACATGCTCCATTGCTGAAGAGAATCGAGCAGCAAAATGCTTAGCTGTGTAAACATTTGGATTCGCATCTGAAGGCTTCCAGTAATCAAGGTTCCTATAACTGAAACTAAGTAAGAAATGATCTGGATATGGGAAATAAGCGTTTAAATACACAGATCGGTGAATTGATTCATTTGAGTATGCCGCTTAAAAAATCTATATACGTAATGCGGGCATAGAATTTCTTATTCACTGTATTTTTTCCCTTTTAAAATGCCTATACCTTTATTTTTTTTTAGAAAGATATCTATTTATTTATTTTATGCTATACCTACCATTCACTATGGGATATATAACTTCAAAACGCCATACAGTGATGATGAATTAATATATTTAATCCTTTTTTTTTCCAGTATTAAATGCTTCGTCATCGGTTTGATTTATCTAGTATTTCGTTGGTCTGTCTCATGCTCTATTTTCGTGGTTGGAAGGATATCGCTTTCACTTCAGCATCTTCTGCGTCATGAAGATAAACACTACTCTTTATTGTTTCCGTCTCATTTGAATTAACAGTAGGGCATGAATTGTCTTGCCTAAAACATGATGCATACTCTCACTACCAAGGACATCAAACCCGAGTCCATTCAACAGCGACATGAGTATCTGCGGGAATATGAGGAGCGCCTTGCGAAACTGAAGGAGCAGCAGCAAGCACTTCAAGAGCAGATTGAAAGGGAGGAGAGACGTTATATAGAAATCAAACATGATTTCCAGTGGCGCCAACTCATGGCAGAGGTGGAGAAAATTCGGAATGAGGAGTCCTCACACAATAAGAACAACGGAGTGGGTAATAGCGGCATTACTCACGTTTGTAATGCCTTTGAGGATGCAATTCAAAAATTTAAAAGTAGCCTCTTCCAACCTGAGGACTACGGCTCCAGTAGCGTAGACGAATCCGTGATTCCGTACAGCGACACTGATGATTACGCAGACTTCACCGTCGTTGAGGATGTCATAGAGGATGCTCTCGGTGAGGTGGAGTCCCTGCTGATTGCGAACAGCGCAGCACAGTCGAGGTGCCTGGCTAGCAGTAAATCATCCTTACAACCTATAAGTGCGCAAAAAACTTCTGAGGACAGTTGGCCTAGTGTGTTGTCGAACGGTTCACAAACTCATCCTTCTCCGCACGAATCAGAGCTCAGCGAAAATCAAACTACCTCAAGAAGTAGCCGTTGCAGTGATACTGATGATTCTGAAGCGGAATATCACCACTGGCGGGCCGAGCGCCGCCGTGGGCTTTTGTTACTTTTAGTACTCTCATTGTACGTTGGCCGAATTGAGGAGCTTTGCGGCTTTGCCGAGATTCCCGATCAGAGTGATGTTCCAACTGCAGACGCCGATGAGGCCCGCGACAGTGTTGTGGCAACGTGGCAGTCTTTACTTTATGAATCAAAGATCCTGACGGAGGATGAACAAAAAGAGTGGATCAACATAGTCTCTATATTTCTTGGGCCTCCTTTTGATACTCCTCATTGAAGAAGTATTATTTGAGGGTGCAGAAAGGAACGTACCTACACTACATAATTTACTCCATTGAATGCTCTGAATAGTATTACTGGCAGCAAAGTGGTTTCAGAGTACGAGGCGGGTTAAACGAAGAGATATAGAAATACTATATATATATATATATATATGCATTGCTTTCGAATTCTTTTAGAAAATTATGCGTTGCATGCGGTCACACTTGTCTTTCAGTTGTTTTTTTCTGTAATGCGTTATTTATGGATCGTTAATTGTGTAAGAATTTATACTAAATGCTTCTTTCATGGAAATGTGAATTGCGTTCCAAGGATGTAAAGAGGATTGAGACTGGAATTCTTGCTCCTATTCATAGAAACAAGTCCATTAGTTCAAAAGGATAGGCATCATCACAGGGGACAGAGAGTGCTAATTTTTTTCTTCTCAAAAGTGTAAGACGAATGTACTTAAAGTACCGTAGTCTATTTCACTTGTTTAGTAGTCACTTAAGATTGTATCGACTGGCCCTCCATAGCCCACCGGTGACTAGATTCTTCAGTTATGGGCCCCTAGTAATTCTCGCTAAAGGACCTTTTCGGTCTAATAGAGAAATTTTACAAGTCCCTTATTATTTGGAGCTACCTTCTATCGACTCAGCAAACTTGGAATCGAATGTCTCCGATCACGGACGCCTCTTCCACTATTTTCATGGAGACCATGATAAGTTCTTCTTAAGGGTCCAGAATGGTGCAATTATTTTGTTTTTCTATAAACCATCATGCAGTGCGTGTGCAACACTTTGGTCCAAAATTGAATCTGTTCTCGAGGAGCGTCGTTTTCTCATTCAGGAAGAGACCACAGGATGTTCGACAGAAAGCTCCCTCCATAAACCGGACAATCGATTTGCATCTTTTCCCCCTATCAGCGTGTCCTCATCGGATGAGGAATTTTTAGAAAACTTTAACAATTCTTACGCGCATCCCAGTGGCACCGTTAGTCACATTACAAGGAGTTTCAAGGAACATACAGGTGCATTGTTGAAGACGAAGTACTCGCTGCTGCCGCGTATTCACTCGAGGAAAAATGCCAGTGGGAGTACTGTCTGCAGCGCGACAGTTGTTTCTGAAACAGGTGGCGATTTCAGTAGCATAGAAAAAAAGGCTCCCCGTGTGCTTGAAAGCAGCCAGTCCCAGGAGAAGAAGCAGATTAAGGATTCTTTGCAATTTGCCCTTAGTGATTCTATTCAATTCTTAGCTATAAACACGGATGAAAACGAGCGCTTGACGTCATTTCATGATGTGCGTAATGTTCCAACGTTTTTGGCGTATCTCGATGGACACATCATTGCTATTTCTGAGGGCGCGAATGAAATGGGTCTATGCAAACTTGTGCGGCTCTTATCTGAGGAAGTGGGAAATCAAAAGAGGAACAAGGAGACTCAGGCAAATGGTGGACCACAGACTTAAAAATGGAGCATATTTCTATCATGAAGAAATGTGAGGTGAGTTAGCCTTATCATTTCGTAACGTTAGAGGTTAGTTTTATTTTCTGAAAGGCGCGCAGAGTTTTCCAGTATCGGTATGCGTGAACTAGGCTCTACGGGTAGGCAACCTATTATGCGTTTTTTTTACGAAATTAAATTGAACTTTCCTTTAATTTCACTAACCATGGAAAAGTTACCACTTAGGTGAACATTTTTATTTTTATTCTTATTCTTAAACTTAGCAAAGACTATTGGGAGTATGCTATTGTGGCATGGCTATCATATTTATCCCTTAGCTTTTGCCTTAGTTTTTTGCCCCCTTGCATGTAATAAATCAAATTCAATCCATATACATATATAGTCTATAGTGACATAAGTGGTGACTTGCTATGGTACAATAAAAAATAAAAAAGTATATAAACGAATATTGTTTAAACTATTTTTACGCCAATATCCCCTTGTGAACCTCCTAGGCAGCTTATTTCTTGTTATTTTTGCTGTTCACACTAGAGTAAAATGATGGTAGGTTCGCTTGATCATTGTCCTCTATGCGGAGTCACGCACTTATACTTGTTTGAAATTTTTTTAATACCTTGAATGGAGAGCAGAACACAAAGGGGGGCACTCAAGTGTTGCATAATTATCTTTTGGGAGTAGGGATCATCGATTACTATATTTTTTTTTTGATTCTAAACTATGCATAAATTTCCTTTATTATCTTTACTTGTTCGTTTAGTTTTCTTCGCCTTGTCTGTCTTCTCTACTTTCATAAAAGGAACTAGAAACTACTTGAAGTCGAAAATTTGAAACACTTCGAGGGATGCTTAAATTTTCGGAAGCTCGAACCTTCTCTGTGAAATAATCAATATCACTACAACTTATTTCTTATTTTTTTTTCATAAACTTCCTTTTCTAGTGCTTATATTTATGTGCTTATGTACATAGAATAGCCATATATCGTAACACTTAGTCTTAGAATAGGTAGCACTCATATATTTCTCCGTAGGGAACTGCTTATTTTACCTGACCAAAAGTTATATACTAATCAGGCAAGTATCAAAACATACAGTGGGAATTTGACGTTAAAAAAACTTGTACGGAATAATTTTTCATTATTATTTGCGTTTCCGAATGACAGTTATAACGTTAATATATGTGGTGTTGTTTCTTTTGCTTTCGTATGATGGTGGCGCTTTAAGCGTTCGACTAGATTCTGATCATACGACCATCAGAAGCAGTGCACGAAATTTATATGAGAGTCTAAACTTTTCTCATATCGATAATCCCCCTCTTGCTTCTACAGGGCAGCGCTTCATCACTCTCCAGGAATGGTTGTACCACCCGGAATCTCAAGACATGGCGAAAACGTTCCACCACTCACAGTACTCAAAGGGGAAAAACACTGGCTCAGGGTCTAGAGGGAAGACTTATTTCCCACATTCTCTTCTTACTGAAATTCGTCAAAAAAATTCACTACAGCAATCTGTAGCCGGTTCTCGCGGCAGATATGTTGTGCTTGTACGCCAACAATTCAGGCCTCTACAAAGCAAAATTGAGGAGCAAGCTGGAAAAAGCGATACTACGGATCGAATCACACCTTTTCAGCGTCCCCAACGTCGGAAGATTAAGGCAGACACGCTCTCAGTTCTGAGTCGCAGCAAACTCGAGGTTCACGTCATCGACTTGTGTCATGTTTTAGTGTACCTGCCCACTGGCGATGAAAGCGATATCGCTGCGGCGTTAGCATCCCAGTCCGTAACGCTCGGTGATTCTTTAGACGAGTGGAAGCTAATTGATGTGTACGGTGGGAAAGGCAGCGTAAAGCCAAGACCTGAGTTTTTTCTATTTAAAATTTCCAGACCTTTAAGGGAGCTTTTGGCCAGTGCACAGGCCTGTGGTAGCGAACACTACAGCGCGTTCGTTTCAAAAGTGAGAAAGCTCTCGACACAAATACCTTCTTCGCCCTCGTCTTTTTTCCCTTCCCAACCCATTCAAAAACTACGAATTATCGTTTCAACCGCTCGTGGTCAGTCCAGATGGGTGGCTGAAGATCTCTCTCGGTCTAGCTCAATTCAAGATATCAATCCTGAGAGAAATGGTAGCGACGTGGTTGGAACAGAAGCGTTTCCGTCTCGTGGCGGTGGAGGCAGGCAGTATTGTGAATTTTCGGTTACGCTACCAACAGATTTTTCCGATGATACGAGCGGAATTTTGCAGGTAAATCTCATGTTTCCCCTGTCAAATGAGGTAACACAAAGTGATTCCTATAAAGTTGGATCCGACCTGATGAGCTCTGCATGTTCCTGTGTGCTTAAGATCTTGAAAATCGCTTTCCACCCTTCGGTGCGCTGGCTTGAGGCGAGCCCGTCACGCGTGGAGTTACATAATAACAAAGCCGTTGCCATCATTCAGAGCGGCTACACTCGCGATATGCACATTAGTTTGGCGACACCACTGTGGGATGTAGGGCTGAATGGGACCGGTGAGATAGTTGGCATCTCTGATAGCGGTGTGGACGTCACGAGTTGCTACTTTTACGACCCGAAATATGCAGTGGTGCACTACCCCGACGTGAATCTCAAGCATCGAAAGATTATTTCGTATCATAACTCTTCTATATTGCCCGAAAAACCGATTGAATACATGTATGATAAAAGTGGTCATGGGACCCACGTCGCATGCAGTGCCGTTGGCTCAGTCTTGCTTGATTCCCACAACACTCGGGAGGACTTAGAAGACCGGACGTTTTTTTCCCGCTACAACGGATTAGCACCAGGTGCTAAGCTTTTTTTCAGGGATATAAGTTGCGAGCGCTCCCCGTATTTGTGTCTCCCCCCTGATATTGCTGATATTTTCGATTCTGCGTACAAAATTGGTGCTCGCATCTTCTCTAATTCCTGGGGAATTTATAGCACAGACAATTATACCGCACTTGAAAAGATGATGGACGACTACGCCTATAGGCACGACAATATGCTAATCTTGTTTGCATCTGGCAACAAGCAAGGAGAAAATAGTGTGCCTGGAACTTCTAAGAACGCTCTCACAGTTGGCGCCCACTTTAATTCCTT